>QQSS02193746.1:0-16213 GCA_003687565.2 Craspedacusta sowerbii
TGCATGCATGTTTGTATGTATGTATGTATGTATGTATGTATGTATGTATGTATGTATGTATGTATGTATGTATGTATCTTCTGAAAACTTTGGGGGCATCTAATTCCGCAGAATATATATTTATATAGCTATGTATATTATGTCAATGATATAGTGGCATGTGCACTCATCAGACCAGCGTTTCTCTCAACTTCGTGAAATAGGGAGATCAGCATCCTTATGAAATAAATGAACTAATATTTTTGTTTTTGTTTTTCATTTTAGAACTTGAGCGTTTGACGGCCCGTCTTGCCCAGTTGGAGTTGCGTGTCAATAATATGGAAGGTTTGACCTAATTTGTACTTCTTGAGCATTGTATACTTGTTGTCTCTGTGCTGCATTTTTATGGATGATAGAGAACTGAAAACCTTAACTACATTATAATGGAGAATTCTATTACCTTCATGCTTCAGTTTGTGTGGAGATCGCTAAAGCAGTGAATAATCCCAAAGATTCGAGCTGGCGTGACTCTAGATGTCTATTTTCTCAAGTAACCCTAATTTGGACATGTATTGGGTTAAATCCGACGTCATGGCCGTTGGTCCCGTCTTTGTCATTATAAAGTTTTTAATGTCTCTTATCATTATAAAGTTTTAAATGTTATTTGATGTTCAAAGTTTGGTCTCTTATCTTCTCTGGGACGCTTTTAATAGATAAAATGGCATTGTAAAATAAGTTCATTGTAAAATGCGATCGGAGCCGCATGACATGTTTCGTGGTCTGTGTTTTAGGCACCTTGAAAATTGCTGGCGGTGCTTCTGGAAAGTCAGAAGAGGTAATAGTCTCTTATTCGTTTGAGCTCTTCGATCCTTTGAAGTGATGATGACGTTTTCTTGCGATAATTTCCCTTTCTGTGCAACCGCTAAGTATTTCTAGATCTTTTGCATGGTTCATATGTGTGATTAAGGCTTATTGGTCTGCTGTGGACCGGTAAAATCCTGAACGGCCACGGACGGAGTTTTTGAAGTTAATTGCAATAAATAATTCCGGATAGTCAGGAGATTAGTTTCCCTGCGGGCTTTTTGCTATCATTAATGTCGTTATGATACTAGGTGTGGGCGTCTGTTTCTTACCTTGCTCTTGATTGCTATACTAAATAAAAATTTTTGAACTCTTATTTTTTTTGGTCTCTGTAAACCTGCCGTGGGGATGTCGAGCAATCGAGAAATAAAAAGCCTACGTTTTACCTGTTCACTGCGGTTAATATTACAGGCGCCAAAACCGAAACCGTCTGACAAAGGCTTGGACCTATTTGGAAGTGATGACGATGAGGATGATGAGGTATCCTGTCCGAAACTTTTCTTTGTGTTGTGCATGGAATGTTAAATAACTTGCCGGGAATTCTGCAAGTCTGTGAGTTCTTTCGAGCAATGAAATCGTCTGGTTTTTCAAAAGGTTCTGTCTAAGCTGTTTCTTTGACATCCAAGGATGATATTTTAATGAAGAGAGAAATGTTTCCTGCATCCTTTCTTATTTCGATAGCCTTCTGTTTTTTTTTTTCGTTTATATATCTGGTTTTTGTGTTTAAAATAGAGAATAAGGTAATTATAGCTTAGTGTTTGGGCTTTGCATGAGTTTATACTTGAGTATTACGCCACCGTAGCTTTGCGTGGGCTAGGAAGCCCATGTGTTCTTATTGAATTCGCTCAACCTGGCATGTTGAATTTGTCTGCTCGACTATCTTCTGGGTGTTCTAAGACTCAAAATGGTTTCTACACCTGGCTTAATTCAGCGGATGAATATCTGTATTAGGGCTTGTGTGCCATGAGCTCTTGGGCGTCAGTCAGTTTTAAATTGTGTATAGGAGGAGGCGGAAGAGACAGAGGAAGATCGTGCGAAAAGAGAAAAGGTACTTGCTGCATATCACGCAAAGAAGTCTGGAAGTAAGAACCTTGCATATTATTACCTGATGTCTATGCGGTATGTTTCGCAGGGAGATAATTCATATCATGATTTCTGTATGCATTTGATATGAAAGAGTATGAGGTTGGTCACAAAGCCGAGCTTTCTTTACTACATGTGTCTTATCTTGCGCCTGCTGGTAGATTTACTCGTCGAAAATTTATGAAAATAGCTGGAAATTTTGAGCTGCGAGTTAAAATGGCTTTCTCTTGCGCTGAACTTGTAAGAATACCTTGCGTGATTATTCGTATTAAAAAGGAAGAAAACTCTAATAGTGTTGTCATGCTACATAGCTTATTTGATATTTTTCCTTGTTATCTCTTTGCTGTTCACTTTGTGTAACTTTTAATTCAGAGACCGTGGAAGTTGCCAAGTCTTCTATCCTTCTTGATGTAAAACCTGTAAGAGTACTTACTGCTATAGTTATTTGCTGCTTGCATTTTTGCTATTAACGTTTCGTGGCAGCTTACGACCCTGTCACTGGTCGTTTTGATTATCTTTGCTCTTTATTTTCTGTTCATTACTTTAATCTTGAGGAATGTTCATCGCGCATCGCTTGTTTTCATTTTAGTGGGATGACGAAACCGGTAGGTTTGTCTTTTGGAGTTGGATGGAAATACTTTTTGGCTTTTTTTGATGCGTTTATTTTTTACTCTCTTTATTGGATTTCATGAAGGTTGCGCTTCTGACTACGTTCATGTGTTGGAACTTGTTTATTTCTTATTTTTTTTAGTAGATGATACTTTGTCAAGTATTTACCGGCCTGCTAACTCCCGCGACACAATTTGTCAATTATCTCGAGTTCATAATCTCTTATGCTCTTCTCAGACATGAAGAAATTGGAGGAGTGTGTCCGATCTATTCAATTGGATGGACTTGTATGGGGAGCTTGTAAGTTGGCTATTTTTTATTCTTCGACGTTGTACGTATTCTGGCCCCGTTGGTTTACTTGATCATTAGTGACGTCAGTTATTCTTTCTCAATGTTGTACTTGCGATATTCGGCAGGCGCTCTGTGCACCGCCTTGTCGAGTCATTCGTCGGGCGGTCATTCTATTTGGTCTTTAGATAGACGCGCTCGTTTTGAACGTTGCACTACCTAGCATCGGGTAACGTGACGTATTTTTGTTTGGGTTCGCATACTTTAACTTTTAGTATTCATGGCTTTACCTTCTAGCGAAGCTAATTCCATTAGCTTATGGCATAAAGAAATTGCAGATAATGTGTGTTGTTGAAGATGATAAAGTCGGAACTGATATACTAGATGAGGAAATAACAAAGTTTGAAGATTACGTAAGTCTCCTTTGCTGACTACGGACGACTATGGTTGCCCAGGGTGTATTTAGGTAGAACGGCGTTCATTTGTGATGAAATTGTGGGCGATTAATCTTAACGGGCTTCTCGATATGTGCGTAATTAGTTGAGCATGGTGCATTTTACGTTGCGGAGGTCTTGATCTAGCGCTTAAGTCTGTAAGATAGCGTCCTTAGGAGGTCTTGGGTGGGGTCTTGTACAATTGATTTTTGGAACTAAATTAGGAAGACGATTAAGACAATTCATCGTAACACGGACTTCGAAATATTGATAGGCTCTCGATATACTCCGTGATAGCAACTAATAAAACCATTCAGGGAGAATCAAGTAAGGAATTTTATTCGGGATAACATTTATAAACAAGCGAGTGTTCGCTTATTGTCTGTGTATATAGGTATGCGCTGCAAATAGTTGTTACGATTTGCTGGGAAAGATCTGGTCAGGGATGGCTTTAGAATCATGCGCTTGGACATGGGTTTTCCATTATTGAAGACTTGAATCAGCTCCATCTGTAACAAGGATAACTTGTTGTCTTGCATCAATTCCTCTCACTTGACGACAGGCTCTTCGATGTCTGTTGAAAATGAAATAAAGTCATCTCTAGCTAGCAAGAAGGCCGTGTTCGATTATGCTTTATCCATTAGAGAAAATCGCGTCGGCAGTCTGGCACAAATCTCTAGCATCGCAGTCTCCTGAGTAAACGATTACAGCTGCTGATGCACTGTAATTGATGCCTTCAGAAATTGTGGTGACCTCGGCTGTTGCTCTTGCTTTCCCGGTAGTAGAGGACAATGTGCTTCTCTAAATTAGTCAATTTTTTGCATCCAGCCAGTTGCACGATGAATTTCCTGATGAATAAGCGAAGCAGAGATAATCGTTTTCCCTCTAAAATTCTGCTGTTGGCACGTTCTTTGTGGTGTTGCCACTGGCCTGTAAGTGATTTCATTTCGTTGGTCACGGCACCAAAATGTCGCGAGTTAGACAGTATTCCGCTGTGACGAGGAAACTAAGCAGACCTCTTCTGATCGTGTTTTGTTCCTTCAATGTCGCTTTCTACTTAAACGTGGATGAAATAAATGGACTTGCTATCAAGATAACCCTCGCGTGGTGCAATGATATTAACAAAACTATAACGATGTCATGGTAAGGCTAACTCGAAATTGCTCGTATGCTGCAGATGTAATACTAGATGTGCGCAAATCTTGCACCATATAACATACTACTATCGTTGGCATCGCTCGCTTTTACGTATGCTCTAATGTGAAATGCAGCATTGTGTAGCGAGCTGCAAGGAAAGAAGATGAGATCTACTCTTGTCAAGCAAAGAAATATTTTGTTAACGAAAGTTCTGGATTCCGTATTAAAAATAAGCGGAAGAAAGATTGCAAGAATAAGGTTGGCGGTAAACCTTTTGTTAATCTACGTAGAATTATGCAAGGAATCCCGTATTTTCTAGATCGTCTGCTCCTATCGATTTGGAATATTAGATCTTGTTTGTAAGTGTGCACAGCATGTAGGTAATAGTCTGGGAAGTCGCATTTCGGGAAGGGTGAAATTGAATGTTCAATGAATTTTGTCAGGAACGAGTACAGCCGAATCATGAAAAAAAAAACTATAATGTTAAATCCTGGACCGTCATTACTATGATTTATACTTTTTTGGAGACATCGCGATAGCGCGGGTGGCCTTGCGGTGGCTGGTATAGGTCTCTATTAATCTGTGTTCGGCCATTAGTTGCAATGCTCCAAGCGAAAGAATGGAATCCTTTTTTTAGTTACTGATTTAGTCCAGAATGTGCATCCGTAATGTTGTGTAAAATGACTTGGTAAGGCGGAGTTTTATCTTGGATAAGTTTGTACAGTTTGCTGCTTTGGTCTGACATCAAGATTTATATGGATTAAGCACAAAATTATTTCGTTTTTGTTTAGGTTCAAAGTGTTGATGTTGCAGCATTCAACAAGATTTGAGCTTGAAGACCTAGTGTTCGAACGTTTAGAAGCCAAATTTAGGTGATGTGTCAGCAGTGGCGTATGGAAGACTTGACATTTCAATGAAACATTTCAATGAACTAGACGCCTTTTCTGTTTCTTGCATTTTTTTAAAAAAATGACTTGCTTCTGCGGTGAACATTTGTTTGCGCATTGGCCCCTTTTACACCAGACATCATTTCGAAAACAATTTCGAAAAGCGTCTCCTGCCTGATGCCAGGTGACTAGGTGAAACGACCGGATGACACTAGTCGTTACGGAAATGCTTGGGGGTCATCCATACAAAACGTCCACAAGTTTTCGGCAAATTTTGAACCCTCTCCCCCCCCCCCTTGTCCACTTTAGTCCATTTTGCCTGACCCTCCCTGGACGTCCGAAACTGCAAAATATTTTATCATTAAGAAAAATAGCCTTCCGTTACCAGATGATGACAACTAACATTATTAATTCTAATTTCTCTGCAACAAAACGGGAGATCGCAATCTTAAGCAAAAAGTTATGAAACAAGCGAATTTTGCAGAAACAAAATTATCTATAAATGCACGCTCATACTTGATGCAAGACTGGACTAAATGTTGAGCAGAAACACTCAAATACTTGGGGAAGTAATACTAATATAAACAGGCGAAAGGAATTCACGTAAAGCACGAAAATTAATGTAAATTTACGGCGACAGAATTTACGTTGATGCAACTATTAAAAAAATAATTTAGCGGCGCGTAACACTCCAAAATAGGTCACTAAGTAGGTTAGTATGGCGGATGTAATCACTACTAGTTCAATCAGCTGAAATTAAGATTGCAACCATTGGAATCCAATTGAGAATTATGACATCTGCAGTCGAGTTATCACCTGCTGAGTCGGTCTGAATATTTGGCTTCTCAGATGTCCCGAAGTAGCGATGATAACAACTACATGTCTTTGATGGTTTGCGTTGAAAAATATTTGCCTCAGGAGCAGATTCTCTTGTGGATTTTTCCAGCTGCAGAGGACAATACAGATCGGAAGGCATGCGGGTTGAAGTTCTAATGAGGCTCCAGACCACTCAGCGCAAGCCTCAGCGATTCGTATGTACCGCTGCCACTCCCGGTAGCTGCAGCCCCGTTGTCTCGTTCCTTATTAACGAAAGGCACCTGTGCTTGGATGAACCAATTGGAACCCACACGCTTGAGAATGAGCTTACCGCTTATTTCTATGTGACATGTAGTATCATGAACATGGAGAGATGCGACGACGTACGAATATAGTTTCACCACAATGAAATGCACTCTCAAGAATTAATAAGCAAATTTGTCGGTTGTTGCCTAAACATTCAAAGCGTTGCGCGCTGTTCAGCTGTGATGCAGATTAGACAAAGGAGGAAGAAGTCAAAGAAAGAAGACTTTGCTATGCAATACTGACCAGCCTTTCCCAGCAGTAAATCTTTCCTTATAGCCAACCTTTGTTACGCCTGAACAGCACTAACCAAATAAAGAGAACTTGGCAGCAATGGCAGATAGAAAACGACATGTGGAGAAGATAACGCTAGACGAGTTTAACTTGACAAATCTGAGATACCTGGGCTTCTAACCAAGCGTTGGAGTTTTTGATTCAGAAAACCTGCAACAGCAAAGAGACTAAAAAAAGTTCATGGTGGAAAAACGTGGTCGACCGAGCATTGACAATGATCAGTCTGACTTTTTTAAAGTCAATTGTGGAGCTGCTGATGATTGTCGACGCACCTAGTTAATCTGGTCATGCAGGCACTTGAGGACCTTCACGCAAATTGCTTGGCTACCAGGTGTGAGCTGATCTGCAACCTATCGTCGCCTCTTGTCACGCAACTATCTTACCACCAAAGGAATGAGGCATATTAATTCTTTCCCGGTAAAACTTGTCAAAGCTGCAAGCACTTTCCACGAAGACCAAACCGTTGGTCATTTTGCAGCATCCGCAATAGTTTATTTGAAGGACTTGGCATTAGTACAGGGAAGCAAGTGCGCATTTTTTCTTACCTGAGATGACTAAGCTCGCGCACCCTTGGGCACCTTTTTGATTTTTTAAAGATATTAATGCATTAATTTCTCTTGACAGCTTCAAGGATGTGACACGTACTAATATTGGAACTATAGGTCAATGAACTTCATCATCCTCATTACCGTCGATGGTGGCCTCGACGAGAATCCAGGCCATCTGAAAACCTTGAATGCTGCCTATAAATTACTTACGGAATACAATCTTGATGCTTTGTTTATTGAATGTTCTGCAAAACTGGTCGCAGCGTTATGCAGTAGATCGCCGCGTGGCTCTAATTGTCGCGTGATCTGTCTGGGCCTGTTCTTACCCAGGATAATTTTGGATCGCACTTGGATCGCCGTGGTAGGACGACTGATTCAGACTTGGCAATTGCTAGCTTCAAAAAAGCTATAGAGATACTAGCTAACGTTTGGAGTCATGCTTTCATTGACCGCTTTAACGTACTTGTCGAGTATTTCTTGCTAGGTTGTTATATGCAATGATTAGACGCTTATTGCTCTTAGCATCTGAGTGTTCCGTTTTAAGCTTAGATTTTTGTACCCTGGGCTTTGAACTCCATTTTACAATTTTTACAGCCACCAACGCTATTTGAAATTAACAGCGTTCAAGCATGAAAGGTTTTTGTCCTTCTTGGAGAACCTTGCTGAGAGCAGAATTTGAGCGGAATGTAGGGAAGTGCTGAAGGGGTTAAACATTTGACCAGTTCAGATGAGGCAGTTCAATTAAGACTAAGTCGTGGTTTACTAGCCTTCTGTTCTCGTGAACAAAGGACAAAGGATTTGACTTGTACGAACTCTATTCGATAAGAATATCGAGTAAGTACATAGCAGACAAATGTCGACAGTGCTTCCGGCACATACGAGCACCACGACCACAATCCTGTTAAAACTTGGCATCTATAAAGCCTTTGCCGATGCCATCATCTGTTAAAAGAAGTCGCCCTCGTCTGGTGCGTCCAAGTCGCGGTACTTAATGATCGGGCGGGAATTGAAATCTCTATAAATTAGAAAAGCAATGATGAGATTCTTAATATCACAAATAACGGAACGAATGAAAACATGAGATAAGATTCTGCGTTCAACAAGCTTGCCAAGCAATCAGAACGCGATTCATGATAGCATACCTTCGCTGTTGCTTTGGAGGGTATGTGTTGATTCTCCCGTACGTATCTTGACCAGACGGGCCATGCCCAGAAGCAGTGGAAGCTGACCCAGGCAGGTGGCTATTGGGGTATGCAGCGTGCGGAGCTACGAGACAAACCGCATCACAGCAATACGACAATACCACATCGACTTGCGGCTCATGAACATGACCATGAAAAGCAAAGTCCAATTAACTAGACACAAAATCAAACCTTGAAAATAAAGACCACCTAACTAGACAAAAACACTTAACCTCTTGAAAATGAAGTTAAGATCACCATACTAGACACAGAACGAAATCTCCTGAAAATGAAGACAAAGACCAAAAAATCTTGCAGTAGTAGGCGTCATCCAAACCATGGAAAACGCAAAGCCAATTTAAGATGCATAAACTATTGACTGAAACATTGACATCTTACTAGCAAACGCAGCTGGCTGCCTTGGCGCCCATCTCTGATCGGCAACAGGAGAAGCAGAAACGGCTGGCATTGGAGCTACCGAGGGCTGACTACTGATGGCGCCCGGGGGTCGCGTCTTTGGATCCGGGAAACAAGGCCTTCTTAAGTCACGCACATAATTGTTGAAAAATTGCACCTACAAACCAAAAAGAATTTAATGAATTTCACAATCAATAGAGCGATGCTTGATAATGCGACTCATCACTTATTGCTAACACAAACGCTTTCCTGCTTGTAGTTAGCATTCTTACCCCTGCTTCGTCAAATCATGGTTGAGATGCACTCTTCTTGCTTTTTATTACACTTTGCTTTTAGCTAAAGACAGTAGATCTTCTGATACGCGGACCAAAAAAAAACTTAAAAAAAAAGGGAGACCGCATCAAATAATATTAGTGCGATACCAATTGGAACAAGGCGCTGTTCAGTGTTCACATCGCACGGATTTATCACGCGTTTAAACATAGGCAAGCAGAGCGAAAAATTTGTTGTGAGGTATAGGAGAGCAATATGCGAGGATACGTATGGTCAGTGGCTCCAAATGGAATGGCTTATTGTCTAACTACAAGTATAATGACGTGTGAAGGATTAGCAACATTTTTGGATGGAAAGTCCGAGTCAACTTCCAAGGTGCGCAGAAAAAGACCGGCTGTGGTCACCGATCTCAGTGGCTTTACGTCAAGTGGCAATGTTGGCGTTTTGGTGTGCACGTCTTTTCAACAAATGCCACTATCTGATATCAACACACACTTACTACAACATGCCGACCAGCGAAATTGCTACCGACCAATTTTTCTGGTGAATTTCATTCTCATACTTGAAGCCATCCTGTGGGCCTACACAGAGAAGTTAAAGCAAGCTATGCTACAGAAATTTTCATACACATTCCAAACACCCGATGATTGGCTTCATCCTGTTCTTCGCTTGCATGTTGAGTCATGGATCCTGATCTTATCCTGTCTTGTTTGAAGGCCGCCAGAACGAAATATTCACACCAAAAATCTTCAAACCGCGCCGGGTACAAAGTTAGTACTTTTCACAGAAACACACGATTGTATCCAAACTGCTGCATTTCCAGGCCGGTTTTAGAGGGTGCGTATTTGGCAAGAGTAGCTTCTTGTCTCTCCGCAGTTACCGGCGGTGCAATTGCTAACACAAGCGATAAATCTTAATTGCACAAAAAGACTTGAATGCAATGCATAGAGTTACCGATATAAGGAATAATAAGTATAGCATGCACAAAGGCTTTTCGCAAACGTCCATAACATCCACGCCCTTCCATGCTCATTAGAGCACCTTCACATATTGATAAATTGTTTCCATGACCTAAATGATTTTTCCAAACCCATCAGGCAATCGCACCATTCCCAAGGCCCTTCATCTGTAACCAAGCGCGTATGAAGGCGAAACTTACATGCAATTATGGTCTAGAGCAGATACGTTACTTTCACTAATTTACAAACAGAGGTGAATTGCGCAACCGCAGTTTTCAAAGCTGACCTAGAACCTCAGAATGACAAATTTGCATTACGTTAACGATGTATAGGTAAGCCAACGACGACTATCCCCAGGCGGTCCGCACCGATGACTGCCAAAGTCCAGAGTGGAAACACAAAAGAACGGCGATTCGGACAGCCACAACAACAACAACAACAACAACAACAACAACAACAACAACAACAACACCAACAACAAACATGAACACGGTGAAAATAAAAAACTAGGGATACGTAGAAAGTCCGGTGCAGTTCCCATAGTGAGTAGGACTTGGTTTAAAAGAAAAGTACCTCTACTTTTACGTTCTCGACGCTGTCCTGGTGCTTGTTAAAGATGTGCTTGCGGATGAATTCCGGGCCTCTGAACTTCTTCCCACTTAAAGGGCACAGCCACTTGTCTTTGGCCAGTTCTTGGGTATTCGCTTTAACAAAGTTTTCAAGCTCCCTACCCGAAAAAATTAAGGAAGCAAAACGTACCCCAGCTACCCAAAAAGCGCAGGTGCACTCCGCAAGGCAAGAAAATGTTTTTTTTTAAACCACAAAACATTACATCTAAGTTTTAAAAGCGTAAGTCCGGCTTTCAGATACGAACTACAAAACTCGTCAGTTATAGGAAACGGACAGCATTCAGAAAGTTATTCGAAGGATACTCGTCAATATTCTTCAGTCCAAACTTTTCAGCCTCAGCATCAGCGGCTAGATGGTCGTCATCAAACAATTCCTGTAACTTCTCTGCATTTTGTTTGCACCAATCGTACACTGTAACAAATATGTTAAAACTACTTGAGCATGAGCGGAATAGCAATTTGATCGTTGATGAACAAGAGGTAAAATTCAAACGAAAACGCGCATTGCTATTAGAGATTGAGAACTCAGTTACCGTGCACAGCAAGCACCATAAGACCGCATAGAGCTATCATTTAAAAAAACAACATCACCACCAGCTCACAATAAAGATGAAATTTTTTGAAAGATTTTGCCCACCATCTTTTTTCGAAGCTGCATTAGGTGTCAGGTCCCGAACATGAATAATACCACATCGCGACGGCATTTCGTCTTCGAAGGGATACTCCTTGCCGTTATAATAATCAACACAGTGCACCACGCGCAGGTATAGCAGCACACGGTCCAGCGCCTGTCAATACAATGACACACTCTATAGCATAAGAATGCAAAAGACAAGCACTTTCTACACAAAATCCTATCCGTATCAAAGGCGACAAAACCAGACGATAACTTCACCAGAACAAACAAAAACAACATCGATTGCCCTATAAATAGTTTCAACCTCATCTAAAACAGAAACGAGATAGTCCCGTAGCAGTTTCACTCAATGTTGAGCCTATCTCCGGCTTTTTCCAGGCTCTAAAACATTTGATAGGCGCTCTTCTTGGGCAATTAAACGGCCGCTTCTTGTCGAAATGAGCGTAGCGACATTCCAACCGACGGTAATATGAATACAAATCATGTTCCCGAATGGTCGTTAACGAGCACATTTTTGCAACATTAAAAGCAAACAAAAAAAACTCCTGAACAGAGACTAGGAACTGACCTTAGCAAGCCTCTCATTCACAACAACACTTATATCCCGCTTTCCATCTTCTTCATCTTTAATTTCGCAATCTTGAACAACATTTTCAATATCACTTGCAACCATGGCCAAGACGGGGTTCTGTTTGCCAATCGCAGGCACAACACGTCTCCCATTCAAGCTTTCGCTCTCCTCCGGCACAAGCAGTTGCTAAAGATATAAGCGGATGTTTAATATAACCTGCGCGGCAAAACTAATCAGCTACATCACTAGCATGAAATAATCCTTCAAACACAAAGATTGCTAGATACGCGCATAAAAACATCAACACATTAAATTGCAAATTGAGCAAAAAGAAAGTATTACGCCTTAGGAGCCGTCACCGGAAAGACCTTAGCTACAAATAATCGCCGACCCATCATCTTGCACACTAGGGCGAAAAAACAAACGAAAAAAAAAAAAAAGAAAAAAGGAGTAACCAGCAACCAAGTGAGGTAAGTCAGCATCGCAATATAACCGAATAAAGAACGAAGAAAACTGAAGGCTTTACGATTATATAAATACAAAAATCGCGTAATGATATGATTCAGTGATCATAAACCTGCTCCTATTTAAGAGTTGTGTTTTCGTAGTGACAATATTATGCAAGTACACTTGGTGACAAATAGAGTTTTTGCTAGCTGGAAGATACGCGGAGGACATAACAAGAACAACTAAAATTTAAGTACGGCATGAAAAGAAACACATTCTTGCCTCTTTTCCAGCAACGTCACCATTGACAGGGTCCGCGTAAAGCAAGCGCTTCTCATCGAGCTTCTTAGTAAGGCGGATGGCAAGTCGAACGTCCAGCTGCATGGCAACAGGAGTGCAGGCCATGCCACTAATAGGACGGATCCGGTGGCTCACATCCCGATTCACAACAGGATTAAGCTCGTTATCTTTTATCTTGATGTTACTCAAGTTCCAACAGATGTCTTTAATGTTGACAGTATGGTCAAATGTCGCCCAAGCACGGCGAAAATATCTTCTTTCGGGGGCAGGCTCAGACATAGAAACACGCAAAAACCCTGGATATCTTTTGCACACGTCCACTAAGTCTTGTCTGGTTACAGTAGGTGGCAAACTGCGCATAAAAAGTGAAAGGGGTCGCTTCAAAAGCGAACCATCGTAAACGTATTTGATGCTACTGTCATCCTTAGGTTTTACCTCTGTCTCCTCATTCTTCACCGGTAACAAGTCTGATTTTTTGTCTTCAACGTGCGCCTGTGTACCATCGGATTCCGCATCAAACTAACAAAACAAAAAACATCATATCTACAAATAATATAGAAAAAAGCTAGAACCACGTTATCATTAATGAATAGAAAAGACGGATAGAAAGGGATGGATTCGGAACATTCGTCTTTATCAAAACTAGATGCTTCATTCTTCAGCAAACCGTTGGGAGGCAGATTTTGATGGATTTCATTTAAAAAGAAGCTTGCTCGTCGTTCAAATGCGTTTACGATCCCGTAAACCACATAGAGAGATCTAAACTTCGAGAACAGCAACACAACATATAGAGATGCATGATTTTTTTTCCGCTTATGACGATGGTATATCCTAAAATAACAACATCGCCCAACCCATTACGAAGCAGGCCGCGCTATTAGCAACAATTTTGCTTTCGCAAAAAAGAGCATTGTTGGGAACCATAACATACTATACGCTTTCATGCTATCATGGATTCCCAATGCAACTCAATTCGGGCATAAACAAACCTGTCCACACCAAAAAAAAAAACATTGGCAGAATATGAATGAAGATTCTGCTTGGCCAATGCACTCGAATAGCGATTTGAAACAAAACAGGCCAGAATGTCAACTGCAAACAGTGAAGCATGACATGCGGTTTACGTGACGCGTGGAGAGACAAGGCGGGGCGGCACACTGAATGCCGCAATAAGAATCCAGCAGGCGATATAAACCAACAAGGTTTGCAAAAGAACAGTGCCGAGGACCAGCAAAATATTTAATTAATAAAACAATACGTCAACATAAAGATAATAGTAACCAAAGTCATTCATAATACCTAAAGGATAAAAACTAAATAACAAAATACACATAATAGACAAGCTGAAGAGAAATCGGAATCAATATCACATATCGCTAACACTCCATAGCAACTCTAAGAAAGAGTCGATCTGATACGTACCAGAAACGAAAGCGAGCCGCGTTGCAGAATGTTTACATTGACCTCCTATAATAGGAAAACCAGGGAATACACCTGCTTCTCAAACAAGAAATACAGGCGAAGGCAAGGCGAAGTTGCCATCAAAGCAGGTTTCGCATTCTCGCCCAGCGATACAGCCACCTTGAAGCATAAGCGTTGATGTCACACATGCAAATCCAAATATTATCATACATTGAAAAATAAGACCAACGTACATCCTCGTTGATTCCTTTATTTTCTTTCTTGACAAGGTCATTCTCCTTTTTAAGGCCTTGGTTGTCCTCGACTTCCATGCCAGGGGGTGCAGGTTCATCATCGTCTAAGCCTGGAGGACCAGGCTCCCTGTCATTGTCAACATCGCTCTCCACAGCTTCCACATCATAGTTATACGGCTCAGACTTCAACTAAAAAATAACATCACAGTTACGCCAACATGAGTAAAAGGAAAATATGCAGAATATGCAACTTTCAAATTAACTATGATGTCACAGGATCTAATGACGAATTCCTACATACCAAAACAATAACAGCAAACCCACAATGCAGTCAGCGCCAACTCGCAGTTTTAAAGTTAGACTTCCCCACGTTTCGAGCTTGTATGCCAAAATATGCTACGCACTTCCCCAGTTTTCGGAAGCAACTAGTGCCCAGGTTGTATGCCACAATAGCAACGGCTAATACGGACCAGCTAACAAGAGATCTTTCTCCTTAGCAACTACATCAAATTTGTGAGATACCGCCGCAACTAACTAGTGGCTAGTTTTAAGATGCTCGTGATTTGATCTGACAAGCTTTCTGGTGCGGAGATTTGAAGAAATGCTTTATTTAAAAATAGCATCAATCATTCCAGGAAGGAAGGCAAGTTCCAGCGAAAGGAAGATAAGCTTCAGTTAAGGATTATAGGAAGTTATAGTAAAAGATGAAGCAAGCCCTTTCGTCAATGAGGTCAGCCCAGCGTGCTCTGTGAGGTGCCACCGAGAATTTAACTGAAAGCAAGGCATGACAGGGAAGATATTTGAGCGCCGAAGCTACCAAATGCAGATGAGAATAAAACGGACAGACACTTAGCACATATTCGCGACCAGACAAATGAACTACAGGATTTTTACGGGAAGTGCTTTCAAAAAAAAAGGCAACGCAACGCCCAATTAAAGGCGCTGCAACATGGGCAGTATTTAAGTCCAATGGAGTTGATGGAATGGAATGCAGTCATTTCCAACGAGATTCATGGAGAGCTACATGGCATCTCGCATAACAAACAGATTAGCAAACAGATTACTGAAAAAGTCTACCATCAAACGAGCAAGATGAGAGCTGTTCGGTTTGCACATAAAACATGGCCAACGTGCTAAAGCATGCTAGGTTACGCGATCTAGACGAGTGTTACATATCTGAGAGTAAATAGCAACTAATACAGGAGCTCGATAAGAGCTGAAGTGACTGGGAATTAGGAATTCTAGCTTTTCTTTATCACTTAAAAATAGGTGCCTCGCTCATGTTAAAGCCGAAGTGAAATACCAGTATGAAACATCCAATATCAAATAAACGTCCTGAAAGTGCTTTATTTCTATGTGAGCACTTTCATTTTGCCTGCAAACTCTACCAAATATCAATTCTAACTATTCAAATTTAATGCTATCTCGCAAAAAAGTGAAAATAGAAAGGATATGGTATAAAATGTTTTGAAGCACTGAGACGTGGCGAAAAACAGAACCGACACAGACAGACAACTAAGACTAATTTAGAAGACTTCAATAAAATCACAATAAAAATAACAATTCTCACATTGCTCTCCTCCTGCTTAACAGGAACAGGCTTTTCAAGGTTCTCTTCTTTCGGCAACCCAACTTTTTCAAGCTGCAAACTTTCCGCTACAAGTCAGACATCATATCATAGGCTCATGTCACACGAGCATACAAATTTTGAAATTGGCCAGGTTAAGAAACTCACCAGTTACTCCATTTCCCCAACGAAGGACATACATATATATATATATATATATATATATATATATATATATATATATATATATATATATATATATATGTGGTTTCACTAAAAGTGGACATTTTTCGCTCGTTCGCCACGCAAGTTAAGCGGCGATACTACAGGCTTTTCGA
>QQSS02193746.1:16223-26263 GCA_003687565.2 Craspedacusta sowerbii
TATATATATATATATATATATATATATATATATATGTGTGAACTATAACTGAACGTAAACAGTTATCGCTGGCTGCAACCGTTATTTAAGACGAGAAATTTGAGGTGTTTTAAAAAGGAAGCTCGACAATAATCGTTAAAAATGCTCCACGTGAGAAAACAATCCAGTTTCGTCGTAATTCTCTTGCTAACATTTAACGTGTTCACCTGCACAGATGACACGCCATAGCGTTAACATTTAGTAAAAAATGCGTTTACTTGGTGATTCATGATAACTTGTCGAATTGCACGGCCTTGCGCCGGCGATGATCCATTCAAAGCTCTGCACTATCAACTGTCGATGGCAAGGTAGTGGCCTATCATAGTTGTAACGGGTGACGGAGAATTAGGGTTCGATTCCGAGGGGTACGTTATATTCCTGAATGCTTGCAACTTACATCCTTTAGGAAGAATCAATTTGATGGCAAGACTACTGCCGGCAGCCGTGAAAATTCCAGCTCAAATAGCGCATCTTTAAGTTGTTGCAGTTAAGCTCGTAGTTGGATTGGAATGGGTCAGTTGGGCCGCCCTCGGGGGCAGGGCAGAAGACACCATAATTTCAAATGTCACAAATTTTTTTCTCTAGAAAACATGATACATTGTTACCAACAGCAAAACTATATTCTCGCCAACTGCAGGGAATTCTTGGTCATTTAGTTATCTTAAAAATTCTGTTTTCCTAATTGGTCACATCATACATCTGTTCGATAATTTAATCATACATACTATGGAAATAAGAAAGCGGTGAGATATCACACAGTCAGAATAGGGAAAACTAAATGCATGCAAAAATAGTCCCAGCAAACAAAAAATTCACACCGAAAACACATACATGTTACCACACAAAGTCAAACGCCAACAGACAGCCAGGCAGACAGACAGAG
Organism: Craspedacusta sowerbii; assembly: GCA_003687565.2. NCBI lineage: Eukaryota > Metazoa > Cnidaria > Hydrozoa > Limnomedusae > Olindiidae > Craspedacusta > Craspedacusta sowerbii. The sequence continues at coordinate 17,146 of QQSS02193746.1, forward strand.
AGACCGAGACCCACGAAGAGAAAGACAATTAGAAGCAAACATTACACATCATGATTGAGAAACAGAGAAGGAGAGATACAGCAATGAACGTGTACGGATGCAGTGATCCACAGAATCACATGCAAACACAAGCAGAGACTTCATGAAAAGTGCATATCCACTACTCTCTTAAAGAGCACCAGTCTTTCATCCCCAAAACCGAAGGGAAATTCGCTGACAAGCTTCCAACCAAACAAGTGTAATCATCAAAGATCAAGCACGATTCGGAAACACACAAGTCCAATACTGCACCTTCATTTAGCTCGGCAGGCTTGCCAGCTTCCCTTTTTACATGAACAATTTTATCCAATTCCTGCACATCCTTGTCTGATCCTCCTTCCAACATAATTCCAACTGCAAGAAGAACATTCAACTATGATAGATTTTGCCAATGCGAGCATGTTACTACTTATAGCAACATACATACAAAGCAGTTTAACCAAATAAATGAGGACTTCAGAACTTGGAACTCAAGTCAAATTACAGAAATGATAATCAATCATACAAAGGGCACATGAGCACTTTGAAAATTCATGTGGCTCCAGGATGGCTACAATATAATTTCAAATAAAGTTTACCAAGAGAACCTCAGTTTACAGAACACACCTCTGTCAAGCAGCTTCAGTATTTCTTCACCATTACTTATGTTTAAAGCAACATTATCAAAGTATCCCAGTTTAAACAGATGCAAAAAAGCATGAAGCCGATGTTTGAAGCTCAGCCGGATTTCCTCTTCACGCTTCACACGATCGTGTGGATGATACTTCTCCTTAAACCTAGAAGGGATAGAAAAAAAGCATTATACCTAGAGCTAACAAGAAATCCAAATGAAGCATCCACATTAAAACCAAGCATAAATAAATGTGATACCATATGTTTACTATCAAAAATTGCAAAACGAATAGGCACTCACTGCTCTTTCTAAAAACCACTATGCCTATTCATAAAGCAGCTGAAGAAAGGAGTTTCTTACTTACGCCAGTCACAAGAATAAGATCCACCTCTCAAGCCTTGCTCATCATGAAAAATCAATGAAAACCCAGTCCTTTTCACCCAGATGAAGGAATATACAGAACATTATATACCTGAACTGTATATTCGAAATATACAAACAAATAAACAGTTTGTATATTTCCGAAGACTCATTATAACTTATAAGCAATCATTCTTTAGTAACTAGATCTTGGTTCAGGTGCTGATGGGAGACTGGCGACCAAGCTTAAACTGCTCTGTAATAAGCAAGGAGAAAATAGTATCATCAGAAACATCTATAACTTTTACTACACGACACATTCTTGATCCTCTAAAATTTGACACTAAATGAGTTGCAAACTATACTTGCAGACTAAAATTCATTTACAACAGCTATAATGCTGCTCACAATCCAACAGCATGGAGCAGTATACAAGATTGTTTTCAAGATGAATGGAATGGCTCTCAAACTGGTTACCTAGTGGAAATCGCGTACCAGAAATATAGGGTTTTCATCAGTCATCCATAGGCATTTCTAATCGTCTAAAATTTTAGCGCACACTGATTGTGTGGAAGACTCAAGCAAGTTGTGTATGGCACCTACAGCACATAGAATTTGTCACGACACGTTTCTTCATAGGCAGGAACAAACCCTTGCGCAATGCTTGCATCTTTGACTAACCTCAGCAATAGCATCACCATGAGCAGTAAAACTACTATATTGAATTTTGTAGAAAAAAAAACACATTTAAGAGCACAGACAAACAAGCATTGCAAGCTAAACTGCACACATAAAAACCTTCTATGCACACATTTGAAATCAAGCATATATACTAACCATTCTTCATCTTTATGCAGAACAAAGAAGTCATTTATCTGAGTTCGCTTGAATTCCACTTTGTATTCAAGATACCTTTTTACAGATTCATCAGGGTCCACATCATCCTCTTGCTTCACAACAAATTCTTTGAATGACATAATTGTGGGTGCACTAGATTGCCCACCGGTTTGACTAAAGAAGCAAAAAAAAAAAAATTTCTAAAAAATTTGTGATTACAGGTCATTGTTGGGAATTACAGAAGAGAAATAAAACCCTTTGATGTCTGAAAAAGAGCTTTTGAATAGGCTATGCTCATTTCAGCTGCATTTGTTTTTTGCTTTGTTAGTCAGATCTTTTCCTTTCCTTTTGGACTACGTCTATTAGCTCATAGGCCTAAAATTAGCAATTAATCACCCTCATGAAGCCACCACTCAACGCTAAAATGAATTTTTTTAGTTTACCGTTCATGCATACAAAGTGGAAACACCTAAATAGCGGCGTATGAAAACCTTCCTCAAATTTTGAGGAAGGTGTTCATACATCAGTAAGTCTTGACGAGAAAGTGATACAGGCTAGCAGCGGGCCTTGTGACTTTGTTTGTGGCCTACACTTGTTATTTATAACGTAAGCTGTAACCAAGAAACATACACAGAGACACAACCACATATAAATAAATACATGCATCATACATACATAAATACTTGATGTGATTACACCTAAATAAACACTTACCAACACTTCTGCTTAAAATGTCTTCTAAATTTGGAATAAATGCTAATCTAGCCTGTGGAAAATGTCGTTTTTCAACAGCTTTAAACAAACCGCCTATACTGAATGAGAATTTCTAAGATTTTAGTACTTTGTGGTTATTTAAACAAATAAGTAGAGAAATAAGCAGAGCTACAGTAGATGTGACAAACTCTAAGGCAGCACACACATTATGCTTCTACTGCATCAGGCTAAAGTGGTATTGACTCCATTAGCAACATAGACAGATACCTTGGATCAGGCATTGTGCCTAGCCCGGTGTTTTCCTGCTGGCCACTTCTCCAAGCTTGATCATTATAGCCATTATCCCTACAAAACAAGCACCAGCTTTGATTAATAAAGACACAACTTTCATCTCGAACAGTGCTAAATTTAAAAGCGTTTGCCTCTTGCCAAGAAAATAAGAAATACGCTAAAAGAAAAATAAAACTACGCCTTTATTCTTCGGACCTGATTCTTTTAGATGGAGGACTGGAACCTCTCCCAATTTCACGCTCGCGAGGATAGTAGTCCCGCTTTGTACCTCGACTACCATCCCAATCTCTGCCTCTACGGTCAGGCGGACCTCTTCCTCGATCATATCCACCACCTCGAGGAGGAAGTGGCCTCCTGCTGTCATAGTCGTTCCTTTCGCCTCTAAACTTATCTCTACCTCTTCTTCGGTCGTACTCCTCGTCGCTGTCAGCCATTTTCGTAAGTTTTCAAGCAAACCGGAGAATCGTGGAGCACGGGTACCTTGAGGAAACTCGCAGGCCTAGTGATCAAAACCAAAAGGAACACTCTCCTTCACGCCGCATTCTTTCTTACTGTAAAAATTGATGATAACCGAAATGATGCGCTTGCGTCGAAGCCAGGGCTACCATTTCTAATTCAACTCTCTGCGCTGGTAATGCTGCGCGCAATCGAATTGGTTCTAGAATTAGAAAAAACTCTAACCATAGTGCTAATCTTTACCCTAATCCTAACCCTAACCCATCCGTTAACAACCTCGAGCAATCCTCAAGCAATTGAAATCTGTGAAATAAAACAATACATATAAAGTATGGTGTGGCCTAGAGCACCGAATGAGGCTCATATCAAACGAGCACACATTTTTTTGAAATTGGCGAAGTTAAGAAATTCACCAGTTCCTCCAACGCCAGGCGTATTTCTCCCTATGTGGGGCTCATCAGTGAGGTGCATGGGAACCGAAGCTGGGGCGCCGGAGTGTAAAGCAGCGCACTAACCACTAGACCACGAGAGCAGGTATAAATATGCCTCTGTACTTGTTAATTAGCAAGTCATAATGTCGCACAGTTCTCACCAATTCACTCAGCTCTCGTGGCCTAGTAGTAAGTGCTCTGCTTTTCACTCTGGTGCCCCAGGTTTGGTTCCCATGCACGGCACTGATGAACCCCGCATAGGGCGAAACTCGTCTGGCGTTGGGGAATGGAGGAACTGGTGAAATTCTTAACTTGGCCAATTTCAAATATATATATATATATATATTCGACGGCGATTTATTTAAGTATCCTGGCGTGCAGCTGCAGCCTTTATGACCTTCGCGGCATGTCGACATGATCAATCGCAGATTGAGGAGTAAGTAGTAGCTTTACGGTATTCCGTAAAGACTGGGTTTAATAACATGGTGTACAATAAGACTTAAACGTAACTTAGAATTTTCACCTTCACAGGTTGTATATCTAGAGCCCGACAACAACACAACCGTCTCGTGGAGCGCGATTATTATTGCTGTCGCCTCCTGGCCTAACATATCATACAAAATTAGATAGACTCAGTATGGTAACGTAGCTGCAGACTATACACAAATTTATACCAAACGAAGACATGTACTAACTCACAAAATTGTCTCATAACAGATACAATCAGCATTCAATTTATAAAATAAACACAGAAAAAAAATTTACCGCATGTCCTAACTGACTATTTCTTCCGAAGTTCGAGGCTCCGTCTCCTCTGCAATGACATGACTTGGCCTCACCCTCTGAATATCAGATAAAATTTTGGTTTCTTCGAAAGGTATAGTGACAACTCGTCCATTTCTTCATGGCTTGGCTTCTTCCTCTTCACAGGGGCTATCTGAATATCAGATAATTCTTTTTTCGAAGGCAAACCAGGATCAGCTTCTGAGCCACCTACGACGGTAGCAAGAAAATTACGAGAGGGTGCTGCTCAATTGACCTGCCACTGTATACATTAGCTCCCCCCTCAAGGAGGGCGATGGAATTTAACCTCTATTGGTTGACATGCACTGTTCCGCTCTTGACTCCTCCGTTCAATTGTCATTTGGATAGCAGTGCCACCCATGCGGGAAGTCTGCAATGATTGGCTGAGGTTCCACCTCGGAATAACTGGCTATTCGCTTCGGCAGTGGGAGTTAACTGGACAATTATTCTATGTCATGCTTCTGAACTGAAATACTTCGCGAGAATCTGGATTCATGAGCACGGAGTTCCTGGGTAGGCAATTTAGGTCTATATCTGCTTTACTTCATGAGGGGAAAATTATCAATGTACTTAAGAGTATGTATTTGTTCCAGGAGTGTGTATTTATGCAGTTTGGGCTACAACACAGGCAACGGCCAGTACATTTCAGAAGATCAATTCCAATATCCTGGTTATAGGAATCGCAGATTTTAACGTTGTGCTAATGTGTTACAAGTGAATTAGAGACCTTTTTGCCATCTCCAGATGCACTATATTTCCAATCTATCGGAATAAGTGGGTTGTAAACGATGTTACGCAAAGTTTACATACTTATAAGCCTACTCCGTTAAGGCAAGATGATGTTTGTACTAGGCTTTGAAGTAATTTTTGAATTTGGTTTAGGTATCTATAGGTTGTCGCCATGAGCTAAGTAAAAGTAAGGTACGTTAGTTGTGGGAGATTTCGTCACTTGATGATATATAGGTTTTATAATTTCCTGCGCTTCTATCGGTCATGATCCTCGCGACGAGCATGTGCTATGGGTTATTGTCGCTCTCGTCCTGTCTTTGAGCAGGCAAATGATTCATGAATGCCTGTGTGCTATCTAATCATCACATCAGCAGCAGCAGCTGCATCAGTTGGCGGCTTCAATATGGTTGGTGTTTAGCTCGAGTTTTGCAAACCGTTGTTGAATAGCAACGAGAGGCTAAAAATTCATACAATTAGTTTATGAGCATCTAGCAGAGTGCATAAGCAGATATGCCGCTGATGCTGAAAAACCTACGGCTAAAGTTTTTGACTCACCTAGACTGAGTCGGCGAAATGTCTAAGGGCTCTGTAAAGCAGCAAAAAAAAAAATTTGAAAAAAAAAAACATTTTGATTTAAATCTTAGTAAACAAGACACGCCTGAGTAAATCATAACAAGCCACACAAGTACTTGAGAATTATAATGTCATGTGGTACATGCAACCACATAGAGCCATATGATATTTGAGAGATCTTCAAGCTTAACTAAGTTTCCGGTCTTTGGATGATGATTTTCTTTTTTGGCTTTAACTTCATAAGTTCAACAGCCTCTAAGTTTTTGACATTTTTTTGCTTGGGTTAAATAATGCATCACTGCTGAAGCAAGTAGTGGAACGACTCCGAGCAAGAAGACTCTTGCAACACTCTGATATGTCTGTTGCAAGACTCTTACAACACTCTAACAAGATGTTGCAGACTCTTGCAAACTGTTGTAAAACTGGTACAAAATGGATCGTAGCAAAGCGATTACAAGACTGCATCTGTACCTAGTTTAATACTACTGCAAGAACTAGACAAGACTTCTACAGCAATCATACAGGGATCACGACTGATGCAAGTCATACAGGGATCACGACTGATGCAAGTCATACAGCAATATAGGATCATGGAGGTTCCGTTCACAGGATCATGTCTGCTTCTGTATCTTGCATTAATTTTCTTTCTACCTGAAGCTGACTCAATATTATCTTTTCCTTTGCAAGATGGCACTAAATAATTTCTTCTCGTTAGATTGCACACGTAAAGAATGATTAGTTGTCACGGCATTTTGATGGAATGCATATAATAGCGATCAACGTTTCTGTTTCTGTCGTCCTGATATGGCCAATAAAACAAGTTAGATATTCCTCCTGTTAGGTGATTCATTAGCTATGATTTTGTCCATAAGAATTTGGAAATCGTATTCAATGTGATGCATTCCAAGGTGTTTAATATTCTTCTATCAGTAGTAAGCAATGTACTTCCATCCATCGTTCTAAAATCTAACTATAGACCTACTGTCGAAAAGTTACCTGCGCTGCGTGCTTATGTAGAAATTTCTCGACCTGTCTGGAATTGGCCTTTTTAAGTTCCTGCCCTGATGAGTACATCAGTACTTCATTTCACTTTTCACATAGATACCCTGCTAGAACAACTGGACGGGTATTTCCTGGGAGGGTTACAGAAACTGGACGAGTTAACTGCTATTTTATTATAGAAAATCATTAGTTCTCGTGTTAACTCTTCAATTTCGATATCGGAGAATAAGATCAAAGAAAGCAGGTAAAGTTTGATAGGCCGTCTGGATGTTTGTTGCCAGGCTTGCATGAGCAATCAGGTTGTACTCATAAGATTTTTTTTTGGATGGTATGCACAATTTCTGGGTTGACGATGAACCTGAAGGCTTTGCAGGAAGAAATTTGATATAATCTACGTAGTCGTTAAATTTGAGCTCATGACAAAGTCCATTTCCCGGTCCATTTTGTTAATAGGGAAAAAAAAATTACTATACACAAGAATAGGAATGACGAGCTTGTTCTTACAGCATTAGGCATTTACCTGGTCTCGTTGCTCATCTGTTTCTTTTTTAATCCAATGCGTTTATTCTTGTTTTCATGCAGTTTTCTGTGCCACCATGATCTGACAATACCTAGGTGAATGGCATTCCTTCATTCACTTATATGCTTCCAAAGGCACTTGAAACATACAAAGAGATCATAGCCCAGGCTACAGTGCACATGAAGTGCTGACCCCTCCATCTTTACTTTTAATTGTTTGATTATCGTAGATCACTACCAATATTTTAAACTCTTGAACGTTACGAATCGAGTCTCAAAGTTAAGTCAACACCAGATGAAGGATGCTTTGTGCCAGGAATAATGACACCATCTTGTCCAAGATCACGAAAACGATCGTGAATAAACTAATTCGGATCTATGTCACTTGGATTTAAAATTGAATGATTTTTCCTTTTCAGCTAGATATTAAATGCATTCTACGGTGGAGTACGTAGGCGGTTTTCAGCTTGCTGTCGAAGTGTGGCCGAATGGAGGTCCTGACGTTTCCCTCCCGAGGACAGTGACGCGGAGCAGAAGGCGTTAATGCTAGTATGACCAGCTAGCAGCACTCGACTATGCATGTTTCACATTATGCAAGTTCATTGGCGCTAGATGTGGGTCAATTATAATAACATCCACAAAGACCACTGGTAGGTACCGTGAACATGTCACTTCTGAAGTGAGGACGATCTTGGCCACAATCTTAGAGGAGGACGCTTTTGCAGAACTCAAAGCTGCTTTAACATCAGCCACCGCACAGCAGTATCGTAAACTTGTGCGCACGGGTAACTAGAACTGTAATCCAAGTGGATTGTAGTGCCTGGCATGGAGGTCCTGCTCATTTGAACCGCACCACGAGCAATTACAGTAGGGAGTCTGCAGGCGTCGTTAAAGACATTGTGGTCTCAAAGTAAGTGGTAAGTAAGGGAAAGCTTGCAACCCTGTGGCACTAATTGAGTTTGTGTACACCATCATGATCAAATACGACTTTAGCAAGCTTCTAATCTTTGCACACTCTCACCTGTCTGCCCTACTTCATGGGCACTTGATAAAACTGCTACAAGTAAAATTACTTATAGTGTAAATTCTGTCCTGGGGGCATAATGCCCCTGTCCATGGGGCATAATGGTAGCTTTGAGACGGACGCGTGCTTAAGGCTCTGAGAACTGGGAGGATTGTCTAGCCATTTAATAGTGGATTTAGCCGTTCTTGTATTAATCGAGCATTTTGTAGTAAGGAAGGACGTAGTATCGGACAACTTAGTAGCTTCAGAAGCAAGTTTTGACGTAAGTTACAAAAGAAGCCGATTAAATTCACTTCAACTCATCGCATCCGGTAAGTAATACTGAGTTTTGTATTGGAAATGGTTACCATGGCCGGAATTCAAAAAGAAATCCGAGACCTAGCAAAGCGAGTCGCTACCCAGGAATCAATTGATGAACCTAAAAACTTAATGAACCAACAAAATTCAATTATTGAAAATTTGCAACTGAGAGTAAACACTTTAGAGGAGCAAGTTAGCGACCTGAAGTTGCAAGATGACGAACGTGAGCAGTGCTCTCGTCGCCAATGCCTACGAATTAATGGGGTGCCGGCTTCTCCGAACGGGACAGCAGACGACTGTCTAAAGCATGCAATGAATATTTTTAAAGATTCTGGGGTTGCGGTCGCAAACGTTGTACTGGACCGAGCACACAGGATTGGGCGACCAAGTGGGAAAGCCAGGCCAATAATTGTGAAATTTACCACC
>QQSS02193747.1:0-12839 GCA_003687565.2 Craspedacusta sowerbii
TAATAATAATAATAATAATAATAATAATAATAATAATAATAATAATATTATTATTATTATTATTATTATTATTATTAATATTAATATGACAAAAATAATAATAATAATAATAATAATAAAATAATATTAATAAAAATAATAGTATAAATGATAACAATAACAATAATAATAATAACAATAATAATAAACAAGGCAAAGAATAAAGCCAATAAATTTTGTGACGTTTCGGTCCTTTCTTGGACCATCTTCAGAGTAAACAAACAAGAATGCAAAAAACCGAAAAACAAAAACAAGCAGAGCCCACATCGCCAGAGTCACATCTTCAAGTCGAGCTAAAACAGCTTCAACTTAATCGAGTCTGACTGTCCGTAATATGAGTTGGCGAATTTATGGTGCGCGATCATCAAGCTGTCAATTACCAGGCACTCCTATTTGGTGCGACACCTGCGCAGAGTGGTGAAGCAGGCGTGGAGATCGAAATTGACGCCACTTTTCACGATTGTGCCAGTAGATGAGACGATAGAAATCCTTGCTGACAAAGCTTTTCAAGACGATTGGTTAAATAAAACTCATAAACTTAGCATCTCTCGAGCTGACTTCCGCAAGCTACTTGTCGAGAACGGGCTTAGGTACTTCCTTGTGGTGAACTTCCTCCTGAAAGTTTCTCAGGTTCGTATGCGTACTTTCTGTTTGTGTTTTCCTGTCATCAGTTATTATCTGGTTGTGCTTTCTATTTATCAACTATTATTTCTAATTGTATTTAAATTGATTGTAATTTGTGTGGGGGTAATAGTCTACTTTCTATAGTGTGTATATAAGGGGTCCGAACTGTAAGGTTGCGAGTAAGGTTAATCAAGAACAAGTGAAGTGTTGGCGAACAGCAGTGTTCTTTATCTTCGTGCACAAGACTATTCCTACGGTGGAATAGTCTCAGCATCCATTCGACTAGAGCCTGGAAACTTTCCTACCCACAATACTACTCCAGTTGTCGGTAAAGGACCAACTCTTTACATTTGTCGGTGGTTTGTACGTGCAACGGGATGGAGATAACAGGGGATAGCCCCTTGGCCCACTGATGGCAAATACAATCATGCGCCACTTGCAGGAGAAGCTAAGCACCGACGGCAAACTTCCCGAGTTTTACATACGCTTTGTCGATGGCACCTTGACAGTAATGCCTAGCGAAATTGCGGCCGAGGATTTCCTCAGTGAGCTTAACAGTCTTCATTCGTCGCTTTCCTTTACAGCAGAAGTGGAGCGGAACAATGGTATCTCATTCTGTGGCGCGTGGATATAAACAGAAAAGCGGGTACTATCTACATCTGCTTTTCATAAGCCGACGGACACCGGTCTCCTACTGTCATCCTAACTTCTTCTCTAATAACAATAATAATAATAATAATAACAATAATAATAATAAAAACAATAATAATAAAAATAATAATAACTTTTTTTTTAAACTTCATATATTTTTCAATTTTTCCACGACACAATCTGAATAATAATAATAATAATAATAAGCATATCATCATAGATTACATGCTATGCACTTATGCAATTTCATTTCTAACGAGACAAGTTGTAATCAACAAGCATAGCGCTTGCATTTCTAGTGAAACAGTGAACTGCCGTTTACGAACAATACAAAAACCCCGAATAACAACAGCAACCCTAACATTATACTCAAAGGCCCCTGCCATGCTCCAATCACGTAATTGCGTCGCGGATCTACAAGAACACAAAGGCATGATTGACCTTTGCACTCGTAGTACCAAATGAGATACTGAGTGCGGATGGTTCCCTACATCAAATCATTTTATAAGGAAATCGCTAGAACAGGGCGCCCTTAAAATAAATAAATAACCTTACCTTTATTCAAGGGATCATCCGAGTTTGGCTCCTAAAACGACGCAAAACCGACAGACTTGATGAGCCCTAAAGCCTTCGTTGTAACACAAGTGAATATTCGCAATATCAGACATGTTTAGGCAATACATACTCAACGATTTTCTTTCAGTATTTCCTCAGGGAGAAGGGCTCGTCCTCCGTTACATTTACTACCTGCGAGCAGTGAAACACAGTGGAAAACAAATAAAACAAAGGTCGTTACAAACCAGGAAAAGGTACTGTATTCCGTAAATTATCGAGTTTATCGTCAGGACAGGCTTCCAGTCTTCCCTACAAGAGCAAAGCAATCCGCAAACGCAACGTTAAAATAGATAACAGGGGCCTTGACGGAAAGCCTCATTGTTCAAATGGTTGGCAAATTATACCGAATTTTGTGCGGAAACGATAATCCGCAGAAAATAATCCCTTCGACCGAAGAAGGTGCTCGCTGCATGAAGGTAAAGCCATTGCCAGCAAATATAGGTCACATCTCACCTCAGGATATTTAAGCACACGTTCCCTTCAAGATCAATATTTGGATGATATACCTAAAAGATGGACAGTTAAAATGAACATGGAACGTCGACAAGAGGGCTTTAACTAACACAGCAAAAAATATTAATATATGGACGCTCACATGAAACATTTAGAGAAAAAAATCGTGCATAAATTCATAATCTCCGCCTGGCGATTAAACTCAATCAAGTGTCCTGACGAGCATCGTTCAAGAAAGAATCACTAACACTCGAAATCATATGGACTCTTTCCAAAGCCAACCAAACGAACCAAGCATGTCACAGAGAGCACGAAGAAGTAAAAATATTTTATTTTTCAAGCAATGAAAGTAGATGATTTACCGACAGCACGTTAAAGCTTCTCTTAAGTGATATCGGCCACCCAGCAGGAGCAGAAAAAATATGTCGAAAAGACAGGCTATCTAGCAGAGGAGTCTGTAGATGTCGCTACAGCGTTTGATACTTACTTTTAATTAAATAGGAGATTTCTGGACGCAAACGGTCAAAACACGAAGGCAATTTTTATGGGATAGATGACTTAAACAGCGCGAAGTATATTTTTAAAGCCAACGGATCGCAACAAAGTAATTATAACTAACTACTTAATGACTAGCTCTGGCAAAACATCAGTCGCTGGAGAGTCACGCAAGAATCTACGAAAGCTCATGATGCTCTGACTCAAACCTCCCCTAGAAAAAGCCAGTGTTCATGATGTTTGTGGAGGTTGTCACAATAGGTTTTTCCCATTAAATGTTACCCGCTACTTCTTCTAATACACCTTGACGATGTTTGACTTGGCCTCCAATCTAACACTGCTTAATATATATCAAATGACACGGCAAATTTGAAAAGCAGCCAATCTATAAAAAAGATTAATGCTAAGATGTCAGGTCCCGAAAACTTACGAGAGAGTGTGCCAAAAAATTATCCTTAAAGCGAATTAGAATTAGATTCTAAGGAAAATCAAGAATAATGCAGCCATTTTTTGGGCTCGAGATTGACTAGTGAACTCTCTAAAACGTTGCCAATGACTAATGGTCTTCCTTTAAACATACGACACTATGTTAATATTTGCATTCAGATGCCACTCTATTAAAGTTTATATATTTGCCATACGGCTTCCTAGCACGGGAAAAAATCTGGACGCCCTTCCAGTAATACTAAACAGACAATACCTATGATCCGCTTGTCTGTCTGTCTGTCTGTCTCTCTGTCTGTCTGTCTGTCTGTCTGTCTGTCTGTCTGCCTGTCTGTCTGTCTGTATGTATGTCTGTCTGTCTACCTGTCAGTCTATCAATATACGAAGCAACAACGAAAAGTAACAAACATAATTAAGTTGATAATATTACCATAGTTTCACACTTGACTTTTGGGGGTTCATGAGGGTAATTGGGCCCTACCTAAAACAAAAAAGTTCTCATGACCAATTCTAGAACACCTTAGCAGGCGGACAAGTCGTTACATGATCTACATGGCAAAGCATATAAAATAAAAGCAGGGCTCAATTACACTCAATTTTTTTGTAAAACAAATACAAAAACAAAGCAGATAAAAATGTTTACAATTACTTGAACAGGAAATCTTGTTATTACAAATCAAATCTCCACAAAAAAATGCTTGAATAATATGTTAGGAAATAAGATTTTCCTCAAAACTAGTAATGCTAATAGCAAACCTATGCAAGGAATGACCTGTGTTGGCTTGACAATGAATGTATTAAAAGACGTAATATTAACATTAGGAACCATCTCGCATTATTGAATTTTTATGAAGATTTGCTTTGCTTGCTCTGTTTCGTGGAGTCTAAGGACATTAAGCCCAGCTACCAAACAGCAGAGCAATGTGGGAAGGTGTAGAATCTGACACTTAACAGACTCGGTTCCAATGTCAGAATCATCAAGAACAGTACCAAAAAAAGTAGCTACTACACTGAGTTAAAATTCTTATTGATATTAGAACTAGCCACACTAAATAATAGCACTTATTATATCTAAGAACAATGAGTAGTTAATTAATATGAAACTTAGGTACAATACATAATAAAAAGGCATCCAGAGCTTACCTTGAAGCTGAATACAAACCTTCCATTTTTATAAAAGCCCTAAAAATTGAAGGTGGCAATGCAGATAAACATGTTTTAACAGCGATCGCTCAACTTCATAAACAAAATGCAAAAACACAGAAACAAACAATTTCTTATAAAGATACAAGTAAGCCTTAGGCCATACAAAAAATAATGGCAAGACGGTCTTCCTAACAAAATCCATGAGCACTATAGATAGTTAATCACAGATTTTTCTTCAAAATAGGCACTAATTATTTATGAAGTCCTAACTTTAAAACAAACAAACGACAGATTCCACAAGCCCAAATAAAAGTATCAAGCTAGAGTAGAACTAACTTCTTTGACAAAATATAATAACAAGTCCATAAAAATAATAAAAGTTTGAAAATATTTTCAAAAGCTTCCATCTTCCAGCAGCCTGGCACTAAGCATATTTTAAGACAACTACAAAGTGCTGCTATGGTTGCTATTTCCTGCAATGATGAGAGGCATGTGTACACACTTGACACATTTACGTTAACATATATATTCGATCTGCACATTTGATAGTCTTTGGCCCTGCTTGAAAAAAGAAATCACTACCACTTAAAAACTGGTTAAGCAAAAACGGCCCCAAGCAATAGCATTTACTAGCAGTAGAATATGCTCATATTCGGGGCATTAACTTAATGATAATTCCTTGGGATGCTAAATATGTTGAGAAAAAGCATTGCCTATTACTGCATATAGCAAAGACGCAATGGGGTATATTGATCCATAATGTTTTTTTTTTCGACCTTTTTTCTCACTACTACTTTACATATACATCACATCTATATTTATGCATGAAGAGTTGGGCATCACAATTACAATTAAAATGCCAATTACAACCATGAAACTGGAACATGTTTAATCTCAACTCCATAAAAGTGAATCAAGAGACCGATAGCAACATCCTCAATGCCACTTACATATCTGAACAAATGGAGAAACAATGCATATCGTAAGACAAATACAACTTCTGTTGAAGAATGCTTTGGTGTCAATTACATAAAAAATTCAGTTTCAAGATTAACCAGCCTCAAGGAGAAAATTTAAAAAAAAGAGCTCTAGTAATAATAGATTTCAGACAAAACTCACTTCATCTGGATGTATAGTCAGCTTGAAATTTAGAAGATCATCTGGATCGGGATGTTCTATTGTACATGTTTTCGGTAGCTGCAGTTCTGTCAAATCTAAGGAAAGTTATATTGATCACCATACGAGTAACAGAAACCAACAAAATTACAAAGAAGAACTTCACGCTAAAATTAAAATCTCTTTAGATTTAAACCATTATTAAGGTTCGAAGTGCAAAAAGTCAAAGATGTCAAAGCAAAGTACATGGTGCTTCCAGTATTACTTGCTTGAATGGTAAACAATTGTAGATCTCATGCACTAGTGATTAGTGAAGTATGTGCATGCACTTTCCCACCAGGTTTGGTATCCTCCTTCTAGCTACAATGTAACAAAATGAACTGGTAAAGACATCAATTACTTATAGCAAACCTTTTTGAATTCGAAGCTGTGCTGCTGAGGCTCTTTTTGAACCACTTGTAGAGCCTGCAGCTTGGTCTTGCTGCTTGAGTGAAAATAACTTAATCATGTTGGTGCACTACCTGCAGATGCAATGAGAACAAACATGTGAAGTTGTATGTGTTAACAAAAAACAAATTATTGGGTTGAACACATAAATACACACACAAGAAAAAGCAAAAAAACTTCCAATTAAGAAAAGATGTAGCAACTCTTACAGTACAAAGGTACTCTTAGAGTAGACTAGAGATCATCTTATAACTTGCTTGCTAAAACTCATGACTTGCAGTTCAAGGAAATCGTAAAAAATCAAAAAATGAGACAGGTCACAACTCATTCATAGGCTTGGACAAGTTGCTTGTGGCGTTTGACAGATTTGCTTAAAGATAAATCTTTCATAGATGGTTGGCTACCATTCTCGCTTTCATAAGTTCGCTTGCAGAACATTTAACTTAACTAGGGCATGCGAATACGCTGTCGGTGAAAGTAAAGAAACGCACCACATGAAAAAAGCACACCATGTAAACGTAGGTTCTATTGCGAATTGATAGTAAGTTGCATAGTTCCGATTAACACCCGAGACTATAGAATCCAAAAGTTTTTTTCTGCAACCCCGTCAAGACATCACGATTTATTCACCGCAAAAGCTGAACCATAAAAGTGCTGAGCTCAGACTTTCGTCGATGCCGTAACTTATACAGAACATGACAAGAAGTAAATTTTAAACTGCGCGATAATGACAATTAAAAAGATACTCTAGAGAACAACAACAACAGCAACATCTTTTCTCACTATATGAGAAAGGGTTACATGCTATGAAGTCAAACAAAATTACTATAGGTGTGTATCAAATGAAAATAAGAATAAAGAAAGTGTAATAATACAGCGCGAGGGATACCATCCAATTAGTCTAAGACTACTCTAGGGATGGTAACCTTAGGTGAGTGAGTGTAAGGGTTTGCGATGGTGGGTGTATGAGTATGTAAGTATGTGAAAGAGTATGTGTGGACTCGTGGCGATGCATATGTCGAATTGCGGAGTGCGTGGTGCCTTATGTTAGTAGGTATTCAGCATGCTCTGAATGAACTTTCGTTAACCTCGGTCTTAGTAAGGAGCTGAGGATTAGTACAGTAATGCTTTGATAGGTTATTTCATGAAGTAGCACATTGAACCTTTATAGATAGTTTACAAAATCGAGTCGAGTCGATCAGAGGCAGTGAGGCAGAAGCAGACAAAGTTCCTGTTGTGTAATGGTTGTCTGTGTCACTAAAGAAGTCAGTGAGTCCTTTTCGACACCAGGAAGATTTTCTACGGTAAACATCGTGGGCGAGGAGACAGCTTTGGTCGTATAGATAGCCAGGAAATCTTAAGATATGGAAGCATCTGAAGATGGGATTAGTTTGTACGGTATAGTTTGCACAGGCCTTGATACGAAGGAATTTCTTTTGCAGGTTGAACAATCTCTCGATTGCCTCTCGCTTTTTGCCCCAGACCTGGCATCCGTAAGTAAAATGGCAAAAGAACAGCGATTACTTTTAGCGTATTAGTAGAGACTAGGTGGCGACACAAGTTGGGCATACTGTTTCCCCGCATGAGTTTAGAGAACGAGCAGTTTATGTGGAGAGAGAATGAGAGAGGTTCGTCTAGCAGGATGCGTAGATATTTAATCTGTGCTGTGGACACAGTCGATAACCATTTATTCTTATTTTAATGCCATCAGGGATGCTGCTCCACTTTGGTCTGAAAATCATCATTTCGGTCTTGCTTTTATTAATATATATCTTATTTGCTAAGAGCCAGTTTTGACGCTGGTTTAATGTTTCAACCGAATTAGCTATGCAAAGTAGGTTGGTGTCATCTGCAAAATGATGAATGTCGTTGTAAAGTATACATTGATGTAGGTCATTAACATGTATAAGGAAAAGAGGGGGTCCCAAAACCGAGCCTTGTGGAACTCCACATGTTAATGGTGCAATAGAAGAGGAGTAGACGAGCACTGACACAAACTGCGTCCTATTAGCAAGGTAGCACTGGAACCACTGGTTGGGGATGCCTCGTATTCCGTAATGGTTTAATTTGTGCACGAGGAGGTCCACGAATGCACCACAGACAAGCATTCTGTTTTTAAGAGTTTTTCTAATATTTTTGTGTGATGGTAATGAGAGCATGGTTGGTCGAGTGGTTATGCCGGAACCCAAATTGTTAGTAGAAAATGCTGTTGTTTCCATTCAAGAAGTTGTGCAGTCTTGCGTAGACAATCTTTTTGAATATTTTGCCCAAGTTTGACAACAAAGAGATAGGTCTGTAGTTATTAACTAACACTCTTGACCCTGACTTATAGATGGAATGACACTGGCGATTTTCAGCTTCTCTGGGAAGATTCCCTTTGAGAGCGAAAGGTTTACGAGGCTGCTTAGTGGCTTCAAGACCTCGTACTTCATAAGTTGAAGCATGTTTGTCTGTATACAATTTGGGCCAGTTGACTTAGCCGCGTTTAAATCAGAAATTATGGTGAGTACTTCTGCGGCGTCACAAGGATACAGAAATAGACTGTTTGGTACGGGGTACAATAGTTTCTTTTAGAGGAGCGAAGCATATCTACACACATATTACGTGGTTTCTTATACTCTTGATGTAATAGTTGTTTTGTGTGTGAGGTTTTACAAGTCAAGAAATTGTGATATGCCTTATCCCGTATCTTCATGTTGTTCAGTAGGTGGTTGTTAATGCATGGCTTATATCGAAGTTTAAATTCTCAATTTGGTATCTTCTTTTGCCGGCGCAAATTTGTCAAGCAGAGCAGCAGTTGCTGACTGAAGAAAGTTGTCAAAAGATTGATCAACATCTTGTTGGTCTATCTGAATGATATCGCTCCAGTTAAGTTCCAAAAGGTCAAGGAAGAAGTGCTCTCTGTCTAGTCTTGTGGTATCACGTCTGAGCATGTTATGGTGCTTTGGTAAATGGCTTTGGTTTTGCCTGGGCATTATTGCGAATTGGGGAAAGTGATCTGAAAATGGTGCAGTAATGTTGCCAGAGATTGCGTCAGGTTCAAATTGATTATAGAATATATTGTCAATTAGGGACTTCAATGAGCTGGTTACACGTGTTGCGAGGCTAATCAGGGGTAGAAAATGATTAAATGCTAGTAAGCTGAGAAAGTCAGAAGCAGATCTGTCGGTATCTACTTTCAGGAGATCAAGATTAAAGTCTCCAATGAGAAAGATCTTCTTTTGTGGATAATTTGTCCAGATGTGGCTTCAAATAGCAGGAGTTAAATTCTTCTTCGTCCATGCATGGATGACGATAGATAGCTCCAATAATAACGTTCGCTGAGTTTGCTTCAATTGCTTCAATAAATGTTTATTGTAACTCTTTTTGGCTTCGATAAGGTAAGATCAGCACGAGGTTTATAATTAATTGATTCAGACATGTAGAGTAACGCGGCACTTTTGGTTACCTCAGAGGGCATGTGTTCTATTGTATACAGTGGAATAGATATAGGTACAGAAGCTTTGTCGGTGTTCAATTTTGTTTCGGTGATGGCTACTATGGCAAAGTGGAATTCAAGGATACGCAAGAGGCCAGTCAATTAATTTATGTTTTTTTGCGAGAGAACCAAATTTAGATGCATTATTGAGAGCGATTCAGATGCAATGTATTTCTCGTTTGAAAACTCTTTAGGAGTGAGGTACTCGCATGAGGAAAGATTCTGCAGTTAGCCATCATCAGTTCTTTCTTTGGAGAGCATCTTTTGAAAGCCTGTGAATGCATTCAAGTTGTATCTGAGGTCGGCATTTTCGGTGAGTTGAAGTGTTGGAGTGATATTAAGTATCCCATTAGTTATCGACGCATGGAATTCAGAGTTGTTAGGAGACCCAAAGGCAGGGCATCTCTAAGGCAGCACAAGCATACCCAGGGGTCACTTGATGCTTTAAGCTTTTCATAATTACTGCTTGATAAGTTAACGCAAGTAATATGAACCCATAAGTGGCAACTATCACAAAAAATTGCATGATGGTTGCTTTTACCTGATTTAGAACTTATAGATCAAGGCTGTCTTAGTATCATTTGTGGTGTATTAAAGTTTGAAGGGTGTGCGAGCGTGTGTGTAATTTGTTTGAGAAGGTGATTGGTGCAAATATACGTGCAATATCAAGTCTTCACACAAAAGGTAAGGATAGCAAGCAGAGCACACTGGGGCAAATGGGGGAGGCAGCGTGGAGGATGTGCATCATGACTATTAAGCGGCAATATGCTTCAAGAATGCACAGATCAGTTTAAACATCTACAAGTAGGATAGCATGCTGCATATAGCATTCTCGGTCGAGGGCCGTATATATGGAATCGCTTAACTTGTGCAATTGCTAAGGTAAGCCCAACCCTTAGTAACTTTAAACACGAAATGATCAAGTTTCTCCGACACTTGTGAATTCGTTTGGTAAAGAAGCAGTCTACCTGTTAAGATCTAGTTGACTCGGCCTCAAAATTTGACTGAAAAGATGCTTAAAGCAACCTAGTGAGACCATAGAATACCGTACATCGCGGTACTTTACCCTACAGCCAACCTGATGTTACGCTTCGTTAATAAAGTTCGGCATTGAACCCCATTATAGCAAACGCGCTTTGATTTATACGTCCATAAAGTGGGCGATTCTTGCCCCCTTATGGTGCTTCATGAAAAGGCCCATGGCCTTCTCGGAGAACAATGCCGTGAATTCAATATAGGTTAGCTGAACTGGTTCAAAACTTCTTGTCGAAGGGTGTTGGTATTTTATGAGGCATGGTTTTATGATGTGGCAAATACATTTCCTCTACTTCTACTTCTAAAATAGCCTTAAGTCTTGCTTAGGTACAAGGGAATTTTCAACTAATAGTATGCAATTGACTTGAGCGAATTAAACCATGGTTTCAATTTCCTTGCAAGTCCATCATGTGGCATTATAGCTGCTAGAATACAAGCTCAGAGGGAAAATTTCCAGTGCGGCCACTGATACTGCGCCAAGGTGATCTGAAGCAACTGGGAAAATTTTATTTTTGTAAAGTTTAGACTTGCTGACTTGCTCTGTAACTGTCTCTATCGCCCATACGATGTTAGCGCTCAAACTGCTTCAGTCAACGCCTGGTACTAAGGAGATGATCAAGCACAAGCTATGTCAGTATCCTAAATACAATATTTGTAGAAATATATTTTTATAAAAGATTTATGAAAAAAAAAGGTAATTCTGTCAACGGAAAAGGCAATTTTCATTTACATTTCGGCATACAGGAATCATCACAGAACTAAATATGTGTTGATAAGATTATTATAAGAATGGGGATCAAATCTAGACGACGGCTTAGTAGTTGGCGCTTTACTAAAAGATTTGTCGAAAGCACATGGCAGTATATCACATGATTCACTAGTAGCCAAGATAAGGGTGTATAGGTTCAGCAAAGACTCCATAGCGTACGTGTACTCTTACTCATAAGGGAAAAACCGGCTGCTCGAATAAGAATGTACGTATCTGCAGCACGTACCGGAGAATATTAGCTGGAGTACCACAATGATGGTCCCATTCTGCCCGATACCTTTATGAGCGACCCTAATCTATTCATCCAGAAAGCTGAAGCACACAACTGACGATAGCCCACTGTCTGAACGTGCAAGCAATATTCCAAAATAGCTAACATAGTTGGAAAAAAACATCAACAATTTCAGTTTGACTGGCTAGAATTCTTACAAGTATGCTTAAAAATTCTGTAAAATCTCATGCATTATTTCTGGCGAAGAACAAAGACAATACTGCAGAGCATACAATGGGCATAGGAGACACGGAAATTCTCTAAGAAAATTGGATAGCACTTTTAGGTAACAAATTCGACAATAAGTTGTGCTTCCATGAGCACGATAGCTCAAATAAAATCTTACTTGCACAACGAAAGGAATCTTAGTCGAGAGTTACATATATGCCAATTTGAACTACTGCCCACTTGCTTAGAACTTTTTTCCGCTCACTCTTTTGCTAGGATAGAAAAATTCAAGAGCGAGCTCTTCGTTATGTCTATAATAAGCACAACAAAATTCTACACAATTACTTGAAAAAGCGCGAACGCGCATGGTCGGAGTTTAAAAATTTTCAAAACTATTAATGATATGAATCCTGAGTACATGAAAAAAGTGGTTCAACTGCCGATGAGTAGGGATTCACCAAGACATCCGCGCGAATCGGCACTACTTAATCTAAACAAACTCTTTTTTGGATCTAGAACTTTGAGATCTCTAAGCCCAGAGCACAGAATACCGGACAGTGAAGCTCATATCACACGAGCACATATATTTGAAATCGGCCAATTTAAGAAATTCGCCAGTTCGCTCAGCTCTCTTGATCTAGTGGTAAGCAATGTGTACGTGAACATCACGTTAGGCCTTGACAGTTTCCGTCAAATGCTATTTTGGTGTTGCACTATCCGCTGCTAGCATAGCTGTGCAATCTTAGTCCTGCCGTTGCACGATAATGATTTGAAAGCATGGAAGGGGGCAAGGGGGGCGGGCATATGTAGCTGTGTGATGTCCTATGGCGTTACTCCATTTTTAGGTCAAACATGGAGATGCTTTTTTAACGTTAGTTACTCAGTTATTTGGTTATACAACGGTAATATTTTGCTTACTTGAAAACGTGTACATATAGGCAGACCTTTGGTTAGATATTTAAACAACGATCAAGGCCGTCCGAATCGTAGAGTGAGAACTACTACTACTACTTCTATTACTACTACTACTACTACTACTACTACTACTACTACTACTACTACTACTACTACTACTACTACTACTACTA
>QQSS02193769.1:0-12838 GCA_003687565.2 Craspedacusta sowerbii
TGTCATTATACATTTCTTCAAGCTTATAACAGTTCTTTTCAGTTGTCTTTAGGTTTTAGCGAACCGCATATTCCACACCAACAGCAATCTATCGACCCTGACCCCTTACCTGCACACGATGTAATACAATTTCCTTCAGCGGCTAGGGATTAGGGAACCTATTCCTACTCGAACTACTTGCACCAGGCGACTCCCATCGCTTTCAGGACACCATATAAAAGGAGGGCATGTATAGCTTGTAGCTTCTATATATAGTCCTTTACTTTCTTATGTTATTTTTTAATGAAATTCCTTTTTACTTTTTTATGATATTTTCTTGACTTTTTTAAGCCACGATTCCATATATAGTCCTTTACTCATGTATAATATTTAGGCCACGATGAAACATTAAGAAACATCGTGCTGACGAGCAGGGTGTTGGTCGAACACTATACAGTTATATCGTGGTTTGTAACATCACTTGACACTTCAGGTGCTTGTCTAGAAGTTTGAAGTGCTGACGTATATAAGCAATGTAGGTAAACAACTCGTGTACACTTGGATCAGATTACTGTAAACCGTGGTTGTTGGCGTTGGCATGGTCTAGTGTTATCTGATTCTGAATAAGTACCTCGTAATTATAGTCAAACGTGGATGTTATCGACGTTCGACGTAGATTTCTCATCACCATATTTTATCGGTCAATCATGGAATCTTTAAAGAAGGTGCAGTGAATGGAAATTTCTTTAATACGTTTTCGTTCTGACAACCAACTGACATGGGGTTCTCACAAAAGTGGACAAAAGCGGACTTGGGGGTAGGGGTAAATGCAAGAGTGGACGTCCACACCAAAATATATTGCTGCAGTATTTGGTCTTCATAAATATGGCGTTTCCTTCTTGAATTAACAGCGAATTTATCCAGGTTTATTCGCGCGTCAGAACACGTCTAAACGGGGGTCAGACTGCGCGCGGCGAGCGCGCGCTCAATTATCTAGAATTAGAACAGATGCTTTCCTATGGAGAGGGTCACACTGCGTGCGTAAAAATCGCGTCTCGCAACATGTTCTATTTTTTTTAATTGGCCGCGCGGCCAATTATGGTAGCAACCAATCGCCGCTCAAATTTGAGCACACGTGACCGAAACAAGAATTTTCTTCCTAAAGGGGGGGTGTCACACTGCGCGCGAAAAAATCGCCTGCCTCATTAGCTTCGAGCACCGCTCGCGAACGGCCGATGATAGGGAGGTTGAATTTCTTCTGCTAGCCTTTGCTCAATCTTTGAATCTACATCTTCAGCTGAAGAACATGAAGCGATGAAAGCGCCTTTTTGTAGAGGCATTGATGCTGGCAAAAAGCTTCGTCATCCAGCCTTTCTCGCTTTGCCTTAAAAGCTCTTTGGGTTGGTGGTGTGTGTCCCAATGTATTCGTTTTGACTTAAATTTAATCGTTAATAGTTTCCTCATGATGAAAGTGTCGTACTCTCGGGGCCTTAATAACGTTAAGTGTAATCGCAAGGACGCAGGAAAGATATTTCTACAAGAAACGACTTTGTTATGCCTCATAGTTTGGTTGAGTCAGGTTTATTTTGTCGCTTTTGACAGAAACTTCCACCAAATTATTCAGAAGAAAAAATCCTTGTCTTGGTCACGTGTGGTAAAGTTTGAGTGGCGATTGGTTGCGGTCATAACTGGCCGCGCGGCCAATTAAAAAAAAAAAGAACATGTTCTAATCGCTCGCGGCGAGACGCGGCGAGTCACGATTTTAACGCGCGCAGTGTGACCCTCTGCAAAGGAAAGCCTCTGTTCTAATTCTAGATGATTGAGCGCGCGCGTTTGCCGCACATCCCTAGCGTTACACATTCGTATGGTAAAACATGGTGGATTAAGCAGTGATCAGTCTGATTTAATGAAGTCAATTGAGTACATCGTATCTGTCAGTGAAGCTGCTGCTGAACGTCGACCCACCGAGTTAATCCAATCATGTAGGAGACTTTAGGACCTTCACTCATTGCTGAATCTTGGCTGCAGTCTTAGCCGATCTACAACATATATTCGCCTTGTTGGCACGAAACTACGTTGCCACCAAGACAAGAGGCATATTGGTTCTGTCCCTATAAGACTTCTTAAAACTGCCAGCATTTTTCCCCAGAAGCGCATAGACGCTCATTTCGCAGCATCCCCAATAGCTTATTTGAAAGGCTTTGCATTGGTGAAGGGAAGTCAGTCCACATATGCCTTAGCCATGATGACCAAGCGCCATAACAATTGGTATTTTCAGACGCAACCAAGCACGTTCTCCTATTAATGCATCTGGAATACTGTATGCAGTGGCCTTACCACGACTGTTAGTTGCAGTTAGGCGTAAACTGATACCTTAAGTTCTTGGTGTTTAAGGATGGTCATGTGATATATTCCGGACCGACATCAATATTTATCAGGAGTGATAAACACGACGCCACACTTGCCACAGATTTAATGCATTAGTTTCTCTTGAATGCTTCAAGGATATAAAACGTATTAATGCTGGAGCATTAGGACGATGAAGTCCATAGTAATCATTACAGTCGATAGTGACCCTAACAAGAACCCAGGCTATCTAAAACGAATGCTGTATATAAATTATGTACGGAAGTCTATTGCATGTCATGCACCTGGTCAGTGCTTAAAATGCAGTAGAACGTCGCATGGCTCGATTGTCTCGTGATTTGTTTGGGCTTAGCCTTCCCCACGAGCACATCCCACGACATGGATCTTACTTGGATTGCCGTTGGGGGGACGGCAGGATAAGACCTCAAAGAAAACTGATTTCGATAAGACCGGAGAGATACTTGCTGAGGTGATGAGTCTGGCTGTCATTGACGGTTTTACAGTACATGCACAGTATATTAAAACACGCAGCACGGCCACCACACCTTCAGTTCTCACTGTGAAATGGTGCTGGAAGCATGTTCAACAGTGGAGTATTTCTTGAGGGTTGTTAAGTCCATGACATACCTGCTGCGATCAGCGTTGAACCAACTGCAATGAAGTGGCTCCCAATCGGTTCATCCCAGCACCAGTACATTTCGTCAATCAGGAAGGAGGCATTGGAGCTGCAGCTATCTGCTTGCCCCGAGTAGTCTGGAACCTTAACAACTTCAAAAGCATGCCTATCGATCTGCACAGTCCATTGGGGGCTGGGTCAATCCACAAGCATACATTTACATTAATTTTCGTGTGTTTTCCTTAACTTCCTTTTGGCTCTTTGTATTAGCATTGCTCTCTCAAGTATTTTAGTTTTTCTGCTCTACATTTAGTTCATTCTTGTAGATCTCAATATTAGCGTGAATTTATTGAAAAGTTTGATATAATTTAGAATTTATTGATTAAGTTTGATATATCACGTTTTGTTGTAGAGAAATTCGGATTCAATAATAATAATAATGGATGTCTAAGCTTCAACTGGTAACGGAAGATTGCTTCTGAGCCCAGCTTTTGAATGCACCACTCAACCCCCTTTTATACTGATCTCCCCCAACTTATTTTATTTTAGCTAAATGTTCCAATCGCCTGTAAGGGGCCCACCGCTAGTATATGGCGCAGCTACTTGCTCCGTTGCTGTGTCATATATTAATTGGGTTATGATGGGACCTTTTTTTATGACGAACCAAATATCTAAAACTGAGCCATTTAAGATCTATGTGGATGTATAATGCTATCTATGTCTTAAATCTCAAATTTCTTGTTGAAACAAATGCCTCTAATTAATCTGCATTGATTTTATGGCATCTCGCCCTGAGAAGATGATGGGAACTATTGATGTATTCTGTTCTGGCATACGTCGTTTGGATGCCTCCTAAAGCATTTCTTATTTGTGACAATCTGTATGGAAGCATTCTGTTGGCCCCACGCTTTGAATAGGTAATCAATTTTCCATCAAGTCTGAGTATGCATGTAAGAGTAATGAGTATAATACTATTCTAGACAATGTATTACCATAAAATACTATACTATACTATACTATAATATAATATACTATACTATGCTATACTATGCTATATTATACTATACTATACTATACTATACTTTACTATACTATACTATACTATACTATACTATATTATACTATACTATACTATACTATACTATGCTATACTATACTATACTTTGCTTATACTATACTGTTATGTACTGCTGCTATAGCAGAGACATTCAGGGGCAATGTCACTAAAAGTATTGTTTAGATTCCTCAATTTGAAATAAGCCATCAATCTTGCATTGGAAAGGTCAGAAGTTGGTTAGCATCAAAATTACCCAAGCTGCAAACCCATGACAACTGTCTTCTGAAGAGGCACATCAGAATGGTAAATTCTGAGGAAGCCTTGAACATCATTTGAATGAGTCCACGTGCTACATGGGGTGGAGTTGTGGATTTTGTACATGTGTGCATGTTTGTGTTTGGCATGTAAATACACATTTTTCTTTAGAAATTGACAGGAATGTCATGTACAGATTTATAAATGTGAAGGTGAAGGCTGCCAGACTGCCTTTTGTGAGCTCCACAGCTTCAGCATGATCTTGCACAAGAACAACTCTCAAAGCTTTTTGAAAGTGCAGAAGCAAATCGATGAACTAAAATTCCAGGTAAATATTTCTCTACGTTTTGAAAGATTTTTTTTTGGAAGCAGTGCCTGTGTTTTCAAATTTAGTATAAGATTCTTCTTCTGTAAACTCATACAGAAGTCTGTTGCATTGATCATGTGACCATTCTAAGTCAGGGCTGAATTTCGTACTCAGTTCTGTGCTCAGTGAAAAACATGCACATTATCTGCTGTGTACAGCCTTAGCTTGTGTGAATCATTTATGAAGGGTGTCTGATTCTAGACGCCTAGGAACCATGGGGTCAGGCCTTCTATTGAATTCGAATAAAATGATTGAATAGTGGATTCGACGATCTTTTAAATAATTATTTAGTATATGTATATATATATTGTTTATATACATATATATTTAATATATTTATGAAGAGAACTCCATGACTATACATGAATACTTATTGCTAAGGCCGGTCTGCTCGTAAGGTCCCCAGAAAATTCTGTTGTAAAAGTGTCAATATAAACCAGTTTTTTGGCAAGCACATGATTTGCATGAATACAAGTCTTAAGTATTTGGTCTGTTGAATGTAGGCATGGATTAGTTATGTTCCATGGTTAAGCTGTGTGTGGTGGTTGCTGGAACTTGCACGAACTGCTTGTGTGTTGGTAGCGAGCACATTTGATTAGACTATTTGGATCCTTCACTTAGATGGGAGTACGGTGTTAAGCGGATGATCAGAATACTGATTTGCATTTAGTGCATTTTGTGCATTAACGTCTTTTATAAAGGAGTTAATTAACCAGGAGATGCTTTCCATGCATATCAACTTCATACTGGTGGACTGCATGTAGCTGTGATCTAAGTGTACTATTTTTCTTGTTGGTTTTTAATGTATGTTGTGTCTGCGATGTTTTGGAAACTGCATTGCAATATGTTGTTGTGCTATCCCAATAAGTACAGAGATGTTTTTGTATATGTTTGTTAATTAGTATCCATGTTTAGGTTGATGATCTTTGCGACCATGAACTGCCCAGCCTTGGTCCTGCATCGCCAGACAGAGATGCAGCATACAAAAGGTAGCTCCGGTATTTATTGTCTTAGGCCCTTTGAAGTCAGTCATTCTTGTAGACTTTTGTGTATGTATTGCATGTAGATATAACTTGTAAGATTTCAATCATTGATTTGTTGCTGCTTAATTGAGGCTTTGTTAAAAAGTTGGTGTGGGTGCTTTGATGCCCCTATATTGTCTGCTGAAGGGCAGATCACAATTGTAAGCAAGGGTGTTCGTTCCTTTATCTTATAATTGATTAGTGGGCTTAAGTTATTCAAATAAATGAAAAGCAATAGGATTCGTGCACCAGAAATCTTCTTTCAATGTGCTCCAAGTGTGGTAATTAAAAAGAATTTTACAATACCACCAATTTTTGTTTGAACCTGAAGTGTGCTTCATTTGATGTTGCATATAGTTTCCTTGCAGGTATATTAGTTTTTTAAGGGGTTTTGAGGATGTTTGTGCTTGGATTGTTTTAGCTATGCGTAACATACATGGCGTGTTCTGATTTATTGGTGAAACCATATTTTCTCATATGTTACTGCTAACATTCGATTATGTCTCAGGGCTGAGCTGCTGCAAAATCAAACCATAATGTTGCAGCAGACAGTAGAAAATCTAAATTTGGTAGGAGGATCTTTTTTCAATGTACATGTTGCTTTGTACATTTGACAGCTTCTTTGTCTTACGGAGCTATTTTTTGAATGTACTGCACTTTGGTAAGACCAAGATGTTTATATGTCTCATTTATATCCCTAATTCGCTCCTGTTATCTGGGCCTTCATGTTGACAATTTTTGTTAAGAAAGTATTTTTGGTCAGGTTGGCGTAGTTAGATATGCTATACGGTGCAATCACAATAGAGCTGGAACTTAAGCTAGAAGTTCTTATCATTAATACTCCGTTTATATCTTCAAATCAAATTTCTAAGACTCTTAGGTTAGGTTAGATTTAGGTTGTCGTTTTTCGTCTTGTTTGATTTTGTCTGTTTCCTGATATAATCGCAAATCGCTGGATATTACTATAGAGAGATGAGTCGTTACCTACAGCAGCGTTTCATGCAAAGAAGGTGCAGGAACAAAAGCGTTTAGGCTTAATGAAGGTTTGTTTGTGTTCCTCTGATCTCCCTACATTCATCTCTTTCTGTGTATTTCTATGCGCGTTTACTGAGAAATCCTATGTTTATCTATCACTGCTTTCATTCGTCTGTTGTTACCGTAACTCTTATCTATGATGGTTTTAGCCTAAGCAATTGTCTGCAATTACCCTTCACGGGCTCTCGTTAATGCTTCCCTTTTTTAAGGGCTAAATATGCAACCTGAACCTAAATATTGCACCTGCTTAGATTTGGACTTTGGAGTACGACGTCAGGTGTGAGTGCCGTAAAACGTTAGTTTTGATACTTTGAATGCTCGCTCGTGTTTTGTCTCCGTTTACATCTAGGATCGACTTGAGGCCATTCAAAAACAGCTTGAGCCTGATGAAGTCGAACAAGATTATTTCAGGTATTATGTGATGACGATCAATCTCTACAGCTCTCGATTATATGGTGAATGCACATGGATGGCTAACCAACTGTCGCCAAGCGATATTGCTGTTTTATGATACGTGGTGATATCGTATAGTTTGGTGACGATTTACGTGCTCTACATACGCGATGTGAATCTTCTGTTTGGATCATGGTTGCTCATAAGTACTTCAGTACTTCTTTGTACATAAGTATTTCGAAAAGTCGGACCGACATGGAGCGTTGTAGTAAATCACATAGAATACCGATAAATCATGTAGCCTTTTCGTTTTAAACCTAAATCTTTAAACTTTATTTCCATCCTTTTAATATGCACGTGTTTGTGTGACTGCATTATTTCCACAATTAATTTATTTGGCGAGAATCGTTTCTTGTTGTTCTGTAGGGAAGCTTCAAGTGAGCTTCGACCCCCAATACGTTCGTAAGTGGTCTCATAGTATTGACCTTAATTCTTTTATATAATGTTTGTGCTGAAGAAGAATTGAAGCAGGCAATAAATGTGGGAAAGTTTATTAAGGAGAGGTGTATCAATTAGTTTTCCCTCGAGCGCTTTGATTCGACTAGAGTCGCTTTTCTTAGTGTATCTTAGTGTATTGTTAGGATTCCTTAAGTTTCTTAGTTGGTATGCGGGGTAATTAATCGTGCTCATTCATCTAAAAGTTGAATAAGCATTAACATGAAATGTTAAATTTAATTTTTAAGGTAATAATGGAGGCCTGCTAGTGTTCCTTGATGAATTATAAGACTAGCGTATGTGTAATACGTTTTGTTTTGCTCTGCAATTTGATTGCGTTTTGTTTTCAGGATTCTGAAATCTCCAGATAATTCATTTAAAAGCGCTTTGGCTGGTAGTAACCGCAAAAATGTGTAAGATTGCTTTAATCTGGACTTTAAACCAAAGTTTCTCCGAACTAAAGCTTTGCTAATGCTTGAGCTACACTAATGCGTTAAACGTTTGTCCTTAAAGTTTTTGTTTGGTCTCTTTTAACATATTTCTGTTGGTGTGGGCTTCTTCTCGGCCATGGTCTAGATAGTTGTAGCGAAGCAGAGGACCTGTTTTAGTTGGACGGTCTTTGCGGGTTCTTTTTGATTGTTTATATGTTTTTAAATTCTATCTATGCTTCGATGTTGTTTCTTCACCGCCATCTTTTGGTTGGGTTCTAAGCACAGCTTCTCCCTCCTGGAAGTGAACATGGTCGTCCCTACGTCTGTCGTAGAAGTAGGTTCGTCACTAGAGTTTACATCTGGTGGACATCAGATTTTGGTAATGGCAACGAGTTGTACTTATCTCATAAGGTAAGGGTGTGCCTTTTTAAAGACAAGCCCAATGCATTATAGAGGTAAGATTCCGCGTTTTTCCTATTTAGGTCAATTAAAGACAGGAAGGTGGAAACTATTGAAGATGACGAAGATGAGGGAAGGTTAGGGAAGTTGAGGTTAAATCATAAATTCTGCATTCTATGATGTACATCTAGATTGCTCAGACTTTTATTATTCTATAATATGGGAAGAATGATTTTGACCTTTGCATTCATTGTGTGCATACTTTATGTTTGAATTGGCTAGGTCATTTGATTTTAATTTAACAATTCCGCGATTGCCATCGGTTTTTAGGGAGCTTTTTGTTCTTTTGAAGTTTCTGTCATTAAATTTATAGTAATTGAGGGGTTGCAATTTGGCTGTAAAATGTTATTTATCTTTTTATGGCCCGCACGCTGAAGAATCGGAAATAATCTAGGCGTAGACATGCATTTAAGGTGTTCTCTCTCGACGTGTTGGGAGTTGCTAATTCTGCTATTCTTCTTGCGGTTCATTTCCTCGGGTTCATTAGTGCGCATGATTATGATGAAGACGAAGACCCAAATGAACGGCCGGACGGTGAAGAAGATGATGTGGTACGCCGAATATTAGAAACGTTTCATTCCCTTGCTGTTGCTATATATGTATGATGTCGACATAGTTGTTTCTTTTATTATTATGTGATATTACCCAGCGCGTTCGGTGGAAGGAGCTGGTGTAATTTAAAAGGACAGCTGCACTAGAAGAAAGTGTTGTTTTTTTTTTTTTCGTTTTATCAATGTGCGTTACGTAGTAACGCAGCCAGTGCGATTTGCGGCCTACCTCACACCTAATTCGATCTCTTTTACTTGGTTACTTCAATCAGGTGTGCAATTGAGATTTGCATCTGATGGCCGAGGGAGCTTGCATAGATGGTATAGGCTCTTCTACGCCTAGACCTTAGCTTCAGCTGACGTTTGCATCAGTTTCCGAGTTATTGCTTGGCTCAGTGGGTACTTTTGGCGCCGTCGGCGGTGGTTTCTTCCTTTCGAGACTTCCTTGGAGGCTTCCGCAGTTAGTCTTTTCATACACACACACACACACACACACACACACACACACACACACACACACACACAAACACAAACATATATATATATATATATGTATATATATCCTGTGTTGTTCTACCGAAATCTTCGTGTTGCGTCCTTATAGGCTTGTCCGCACCACTAATGAACATGACTTCAACGAATGGTCGATCACTTTTATTTATTTTCGCAAGTTTTATGTGCATCATGTTTCAGGTTTATCATGTGCAAGCATTGACTGATTTCGCGGCCGAGCAGCCAGATGACTTGACTTTCAGGAAGGGCGACGTCATTCAGATTACTCAAGTCAGGTGGTTATTCTTTGTATTGACTGTCTTTCGAGACAGCTCTAAGCTTTGCGGTGATCAAGTATCGTAAGTATTATTAATTCCTCAATTCAGAACTACGTGTTTTTTATGTCGGAGGGAGCTAGTTAGATGAGTTTGATATGACGTGTACGTACAAATTAGTCATCCGCCTATAGCCGAAGGACCCGGTGAGCGATTTTTAATACACGACGTGCAGGTATTTGGGTGTCAGCTGGAATAAATGCGCGAATCGTTTCGGCCGGACCACCCTACTGTCATGCTTTAATCTGGGATTTGTGCACCGGCACCTGGAAGTCGATTGCCTCGATGCGGACTGTATGAGTCGTTCTTCGTTCAGTTTCTCTGGTCTTCAGCTAATTACAATCGGTGGTGATGGCAAAAATGCAGATTTAGATTTGCGTTTCCAAAGATGACGCGCGAATATTGGAAACATTCATGTAGATCTTAGAATCGCCCCGGAGTCTCCAGCTTGACGAAACTTGTGACTTCTATCGAAGCTCACTGCTTGCCTGCTTGGTTATGTGGATTGGGTGGTACTTAACAATCTGCCATGCATTATCGTGCGTGCATACATTTGTGGCGGCACCTTTGACTGTGTGTTTGTGTGTGTGTGTGTGTGTGTGTGTGTGTGTGTGTGTGTGTGTGTGTGTGTGTGAGTGTGTGTTTGTGTGTTGTGCGTCCTAATGTTTCCATGCAGGCTTGTGCATTAGGGTTTGTCCATTCTTGGAGACCTGTCAGTTAATATACCGAGGAGTAGAGATTTGTTCAATGTATGCGAGTGCATGTAATTTGAAATTTCGGTTTTCCCCCTGTATATCTGGATGTTTGTGTGGTCCTTACTTTTTCAAAACTGATCAGTGATGATTTAACTTATTCTTTGCTCCTTGTTCTGCGTCCGCTTTGGATGTGTGTGGTACTTATGAATACGCGTATGTAAGGGTTGAAATGAACGCTGAGGCAACATGTCCGCCCGATTTGCAGACTTGGTGACTGTCTTGGCATAAAAGATGGGCAACACAATCTCGTAAAGCCTTAGGTATTCTTGGAAATTGCACTTTCCGTCTTGTTCGAAGATCAATCGTGCATCTTATCTATATAGTCGTTTTTGTTGGGTATTTGCTTGTGCGAAAGTATTTGAGCGCTGGAACTGGTTGTCCGCAATGCTGTGGTCTGAGGTCACTAGAACGTGAATCTAGAATTATATTGGCCTCTTTTCTTAAGCTGGTTTGCTATATAATGGTGGACCCCGTTAGGACTTTTAGGATTTTTGTTTTGCTGTAAGGTTGATCTTTTCAGTTTTCAGAATATATAGTTCTCTTGTGATCTTTTATTCTATATGCTGGCATGCCATGTCAAGTGAATAGATAAATCTTTGAGCAAACAGGTGACTCAAAAAACTTGTTGATGATAAACGTGACTTCCTTTTCTGCGCGTTTGCCTGGTTGGTTTGCGTTATATGGTTTGATCTTGGTATGTAACGCCACCCTTAGTGAAACGTTTCCTTTGTCAACGCCCTTCTCTGGGTATGTTTGCTTATAGCCAAGATGGATGGTGGACTGGACGAAATGTCAGCGGACAGTACGGGCTTGTTCCGAGTACTCTAATCAGGGTAATGCTTTGTTTCTAATTTCACACTCCTGCATCTGTGTCATGTTATTTTTCTTATTGATGTGTATATGACTAGCAGAGTTTGCGTAACCTTGAGAAGTATTTGAACACCTAATTTGCAATTTTTTATTTTTATTTATTTCTATTTCTATCTCTGTCATTTTTCTTCTCTTATAAGCCATCGAGTTGGCTAGATTATAATCCGCCAAAATGCGTTTCTGTAATTTTTTTTTAATTATTGATTAATTGGATTTTATGGTTTCATCAACTAAAGATGCAAGTTGATATGTTAAAAAAACTGTTTCTCTAACCTTTTTGAAACAATTGTTTCAAAGTAATGCTCTCGTCTCTGCTCGAGTTAAGATGTTAGGCTGTCAATAAACCTCGGTACCATAAGTGCTTTATTTGTATTTTGGCTTATCTAGGTCATGGACGTGTCGGAGGTAGAGGCACTAAGATCGGAGGTTTCCCGCAATCGCGCTGCAAGTAAATCGCTTCTCTGGTCTTCGTTTCATTAATTTGTACCTCCGCAGATTTCTTTAGATAAATCATCTTTCTAGGCGTTTTCCAAATCGTCGAAGTTGCACGAAGAGCCATCAAAGGGACGTGTCAATATGTGCGCTTTTTTCCCCAGGTTTTATTTTATTCGTCTAGGCCGGTTTTGTGACGTGCGATGGTTTGTTAGTCCACGTTTTGTGTTCTACGGTAATTTGCCTGGTTTTCATGTTTACAGGCGTGAGCAAGCATACGGAGGAGGCTGGAAGAAGGTACGTGTGATGTCGTCGACGTGGCTATACAATTTCGGCATTCAAAGTAGCGTCTCTGCTGTGTAACTCCACAGCAGAGTGCCTTTACATAGAAATTTAGATCGCTGGGGTACATTTCTGGGGGTTACCGTGACCAAGCAATGACAGAGCATTGTCATCTAACATTGATCGAGCGCTTAGAATTTGAAGGATTTTACTGGAAAATCCACTGCTCACCTTCGATTGTCATAAACAAACAGAACGTTGCTTTGAAATGCTTTTTTTTTTTTCGATAGTTGAGAATGACTTATTTGGTATTCGTTGCTAGGCGCTGTTTCCTTAAAAGTATTATCGTTGTTGGGAATAACTTCGATGGTTTCTCTACGTCTGCGTTTCCTCTGGGGACGTTTTCGTAACTGGGCCAGCGTGGCTTTTGATTCTTTGAAATTGCAGCTTCTTCACTCGCGTATTTTTGCCTTGAAATTCAGTGGCAAGGAATTGTGGGCGTCCCTAAGAAACACACCAAATCAGGTGAGCGTTAATGCTAAAGGCTTCTTTTTGCAGATACTACCAGCGTTATTAATTTATGTGACGTTTCGGTCCTTTCTTGGACCATCTTCAGACTAAACGAACAAGAATACAAAAAAACCGAAA
>QQSS02193780.1:0-12838 GCA_003687565.2 Craspedacusta sowerbii
TATGTATGTATGTATGTATGTATGTATGTATGTATGTATGTATGTATGTATGTATGTATGTTTGTATGTTTGTATGTATGTATGTACGTATGCATGAGTCAGCTATTGACTTTCGCTACACAATTAAAGAATAAAGGAAATGAGGCCAATCAATCAAATTTAACGTAAAAACGCTCAGGTGTACGGTGCACAAGCCAAGGTAGTTTAGTGATAAAGGCCACTTTTTCTTGCATTTAAAAACACTGTTTCGACGTGCGATAGGCCATCGAAAATTCTCTGCAGGTTTTTCTCGCGGTCACCTAATTTGTCTCTCATGAGTTCGTTTTCCAACTTGCAATCGTCTAGAAGTGCCTTCAGTTCGTCGTTTTGCTCAAGTGTGCTTGCTTTCTCCACCTGGAGTTGCTGGATTCTTTCCTGCAAGGAGTCTTCCTTCTCACGCCATCCCGCACTGAGTAACTTCAGCTGCTTTGTTTTATTCAGAAGCTCGATGTCTTTCTTTTTCAAGTTATCGCACATTTCTCGGAATTCCTGGTAAATCTCCAGCTGTTCGGCCTTCAAAGCTTCCATTTCAGAACGGAAGCACGAGTTGTTTTCTTCCGTTTTCCGCTTTTCATTTTCCATCAAGCTTTCAAAGCGCCTGTTACGGAAGGAGAACAAAACTATGCAAGGTCTGCTGTGAAGTCGGAGCGAATTATTCGCAACCCCAAAATTGCGAATCCAGAAATACAAGCAATACTTTAATACTTCCATTTTAAATAATGAATGCATCCATGTATGCGCATTTCAATTATATTCATACTAAAATTCTACATTAGTATTGAACTTGATACCGATATTGACATTTAAAATTTTATTTCATAAATATCTACATCAGTATTCATAATTTATTAGCTACATATGGTACAATATCTAATATGCATAATACTTATTACATCACTGACCCTCGCAACTAGTCTCAGCTCACAAAGTACCCTCGCAAGCAGACACCGAAAAGGTGCTGCTTGACGAAAACAGTCCCAGGAAATGAGATGATCTAGCCCACCCCTGTGTTGATAAATATGTGCAAAGCTGTATTCTCATTTCTGGGCGTCCGTTTCTGGCAATGAATATGCGAGCAGTCGATTGAAGATTGAGCTGCGTTGGTTAGGCCTGACCTGAGCTGGCTATCCATCCGGAGCCTACTTAAGGGTATCAGACAAAAAAATTCTCGACACCTCCATATTACCCATCTTCAATTCGTCGCTATACCAACAATAAACATAGAAAACACGCGCGGAAATTCCTTTGGCACCTTCCGACGCACGCACGAATTAAAGGGTGCCGCCGTGATTTCAAACACTATCAATCAAAGTGGCTCAACCTCAAGTTTTTACAAAAGGATACTACTATGCCTACACGTTGGGCACTAGTCAAACTCCGATCCTACCAACACCGCATTAGTGCATCTGTTGAAGTTGAAACTATTCCGACCCGTCCCAGACGCATGCACACACGATCTCCGCCATTTTTACATGTAATGCCTGACCTACACTGAGCGAAAGCAAGTGGTAGTGTGGCCACATCAACGCCAGCAACCATTCCGCGGCATAAGGAATATTTTTGGCAAGAAATAGAACATGGGGATGCATAGTGATTGGAAATGTAGAAGCGATAAGGGTGGGTTATATGATCCGCTGGTTTAAGAAGCTATTTTTAAAATTCCTGGCTAAACATCCTAAGTGTTGAACTCTCTTTAGTAGAGTTGCAGGATACTCGGTTCAAGAGGAAATGTCCTGGGGATGTGATGGAGAATCTTCCTTTCCTTCGGAAAATATTTCTTTATAGCCAAATATGGTCAATCGACTGTTGTAACCATGGTTAAGTGTTTCGAAATAACTGCCCGACACAGCTGAAAGCATATTGTGTTGGTGCTTATAAAGAAAAAATAAGGTCTGGAAAATATTTACCTCAAATACGTTCAACATATCATGATGCTTCACTAGTGGTCTTGAGGGTGCGGTTTTCGGTGTGCGGAGCGTTTGATATTATTCTCACAGCTTCCTTCTGAAGTTTGTGGATTTTTACTAATATCGTCTCACTAGTACTGCTCATGCTATATTTCCAAAGGATATATATGGCTGTACATATGCAAAACGATGGACATATAGGATATACATGGATGGGCATATTAAAAAGCTACGAGCTGCTGTAAAATTAAGGTGTCTCCTGGTCGGTTTGAAAGAATCCGGTTGACCGACGTACATCAAGCTGGGTCGTTTTCGTTCGTAAAAATACGTTATGGTGTACATACGAGTTCTGCCGAGCTCTGTTCTCGTTGATTAAATGAACTATGCACATACCGAGGCTCCTTGTTTGATAAGTGAGTGAGGTTAGCGATTATATGTTGATATGGTAGACCTCCACAAGTTTCCAGGATTTTCGCGACCAGCGAATAAATTAGGAAACTAGCCCAACGGCAATCCACACGTAAGTGCTCCCCGTAAGGCCAGTTTTCTCTTTTAATCATTGATTCCAGCTTTGCACAAACAAAAGCTTATTCTAAAGTGACATTGATGCTGCTCAATACAATTAGTTCCGTTTCCAATTGAATAAAGAAGTCGGCTTTCTTGCTTCAACGTCGGCTGACTAAATACTTTAATCTATGTTACCAAAGGGCCACTTATCAACAGGAAAGAATAGTAACATCTTAAAGTGAGATATAATAGACTTACGAGAAAACAACACAGGATGATATAAACAGAAGATTATATGCATATAGTCGGAAATAATCCTTTGCTTTCATATCATTTAATCGAGTTGTGTCTTTGTAAATACGCAGCAGCGCTGAGAGTCATGCTCGATCCCCATAAAACCGGCCTCGCGTACCTGCTTTCCTCATCCTTCCCTTTCAGTGTATCCACCATCTTCACGAGCTCTTCTTGAAGACGATCGCGCTCCCCTTCCAAGGTCTTCACTCCAGCTGCATGTGCCTGCATGCTCCTCTGCACGCCCGTCAACCGATTCTTCACGCGCTCTATATCCTCTATGGCGCCTCCGAAATCTCGACGAGACACTGAAGAGCACTTCGCGTCGGAACTATCGGAATTCCAGCTGTCGAAAGCGGAAGCGTGCTTTTGCTTGAGTTCGGGTTCAGGAGTATAGCGACCAGTGGACACTGGCACGCGGCGTGAGGACTGCGGTGGAGACTTACTTGGCAGCCTTCTCTCTAGCAATTTCTTGAGACTCTCTCGTACCCGTTTGTTTCCGTCGTTGATTTCCGCCCTCAACCGATTAGGAATATCTTTAATTTCCTCTGCTAGCGCCGGAATAACGTCATGTCTCAATAAATGAAAATCGCGGTCACTTCGAGTAACTATTGCTAGAACTTTATCCAACTTATCTTCGACACGTTCCCAGCGCGACACATTACTTCGACTTTCTTGACAAACGTCATCATCCTTATCGGAATCGCGAGACACGTGATTTTCAGTGTTGCTAGGCATTTCGCGGGCTCGACGGAGGGAACGTGCCAATCGTCGGCACTTCTCTTGCTCTTCGAGAAGCTTTCGCTCCAAGTCCATCACAACTTCTTCCTGTTGCGCATAACCCTCTACAGCAACTTTCTCCATAGACTGAACGGCAAGGCGAGCCACTTCGACCTCCTTCTGCCGATCGCCACATTCAGCCATGTGGGAGTTATGCCTCATTTCCATTTCTTCTATCCTCATTCGCAGTTTTGCCGCCTCTCTTTCGTACTCGATGTTTGCAGCTTTAGCTATTTGAAGTTGCTGCCATATTGATTCGCAGTGCTCGCCATGGACGAACTTTATCGTACCCTCGGCATCGCTGATTGAGTTTACACTGGATTGCTGTTCACTCGACGCCAGTTCGCTTCGTAGGAACGATTTTTGAGGCGTGCGAAGCAAGTTTGAATCAACTTCCTGTAGGGCGTCGTTAGCTGTTGCACATCTACAGCGCGCCACATCAGAGATTTCCCCATGATCACTTTCGTCCACAGGCCTTTGCCGCTTCATAGAAAAAGAGAATGCCTCCACTTTGCGTAGAGTGTCACCAGTCAGTGAAACACCTGAGTCCTGGACACCATCTTGGCTGAAATCGCTCACCTTACCTTTTGGAAACTTGTAGTCACACCCGCTTCCTCGAATAAGACTGGGGTTAACTGCGATCGCTTGGAAAGGCATGTTAAATTTTTCAGTCTCTGTAGAGAAAAAGAACAGTTGTCTGTCTCGGTCTTTAAGCTCCCGCTTCAAGTTGTGGATCTCATCTTCGAGTTTGCGCCTTTCTTCTGCAAACTTTTCCTCCAACTTGGTTTGCAGATCCTTCCAAGCCATGCGCTCAAGCCTCGTTCTGCTTTCTGCAGGACACACGTTTCGTCTAGAGTGACAGGGTGACAGAACTAGGGGATCGTCATCGATCTTTGCGCTTTCGATGTTGACCACGTACTCCTTCTCGTTGTTCACATCGTGCATCTGTACCTCCATTTTCTATAGCAGAACGAATATCTTCTTCAATACATATTGGAGGAATATTTTCGAAATTGAGAAATTATGTTTTCCATTTAGTTATATTAGTCATAAAATATATAAATTATATAATAATTGCATCTAATATATTCTTATATATTCTATTATATATACCTACATGCATATAAATTATATCTATATAATTTATATATATATATGTTTATAAAATTTAAACTAGACCATCCATAGCAGGCCAGATATAACATCGCGTTGCTGCCCGGCAGTATTCTTGACGGAATCCTGAGCTTTTGAATTCCCCGTAGAATATTCATGCATTTCTATCATAAAGGCAGTTACGAAATTAGCCTGTCTGCTCGAGGGCACACAGTCAACTCCATTCTGGTAGGGGAGATAAGTACTCACTCGCTTCGGGAACACTCGCAGTCCGATAAGCATAACCTGTAGCTTTGCCCAGGGTTTTTTTTCTGCCAATGAAATCTTTATACGCTCTATTCTCAAATTATCTGCTCACGCCTGTATAAGCGAGGAAGAAGTAATAATCTAGTTGAGCGTAGTTCCCACCGCGGTCGAGTAGAAAAAAAATTGAGCAAAGATGAAATCAAGTGAGATGCAAGCACGCATTGGTGTCGTAGAAGAAAGCATTTCCTTTTCTTTCAGTATTCCTTTTGCAGATGCCAACTGTTTTTGAGCAGGTTTTAGAGCGCACGTAAAACAGCGTAAATAATCTTGCGCCTCTGAGAAGCACCACACGGAAGGAGCCGCCAACCCGACAGGCTACCTCACACACCCTTTCTCGGTATAATCCGATTGTCGCCAATCAGTGAGGTAGCGCTCATGTTCAGGTCTGGTTATTATACAACTCAAATACTAGACAACAGGCAGCTCGTTTCTTAAAGACTTTGTCTTAAAGACTTTGGACGGATGTCACATGTGCAAAATTTGTTTTTGGTAGGCTTACCTTTTACCACCAAGGTCATTGAAAGCAGTGCCATTTGATGTCAGGCTGTAGCCATAGCAAATATTTTTAACGCATAAGGAAGCATAATCAGAATTTTATCATTAAAATGAGAAGTTCACATAGACTGCTGCTTCCGTTAGGCATGGTTGTTGGTAATACTCCCTCAACCTCCCTTCATAATCTGACTGCATTTGGAAATTAAATCTCTTGTTCTGATCGCCCAGAACAAAGCCAGTCAGCGCTATTTTATGAAGACTCCCCCAAGCCGGAATGAGGCTACCCCCCACCCACGTCTTTACTGGTCACTTTCGTGCTAATTCACAATTAGCAGCTTGTGGGCAGATTACGTTAAGACACATTTGTACCATTGTGTCGACAAGAAGCATAATTTCAAATAGAAATGACTCTGAATTTGAATTCAAACGGAGAGCTTCTCGTGCCACCTAAGGACATCATGCTCAACAGGGAATCCGTTATTCATGGGATCCCACAAAACATGGTTGCAGGTACGATCTGATATTAGTGCATTGGTAAGCAATCAATGCTTTGGTAGTGTATCAGGCGTTTGTAAGAATTAAACACGCTTATATTTGACATCGTTATTAAACATTCGCTGGATTGAGAGGGTTTGCTGCAATTCTTATCATCTCCTTCCAAATGCACGAATGTATAGTTTAAATTTAACTTCAGGGTACCTTTGAGCTTACATAGTTTACATTAACATCTCCTTTCATAAATTGGGAAGATATTTATTCCCGATTACCAAGCCAAGTCAAGTAGTTTCACTTTATAGCGACAAAAAAGTTCCGCTTATGAAGTTGACACTGATCTATGGAAGTGCAATTGTGTAAGATTAAAAATTGCATAAATGTAAAATAAACGCAACTTTATGAGCGAGGCTATAGCCTCTCCTATCTAGCTACGCACGGCCAGCTATCCCGTGGGACTGTCGAGATGTCTTTTCAGGCTTTGAGCAAACCTCAAAGCAGTTCCGATAATTAGATGTGAAAGTGTTCCCAAGCACTCAGCTAGAGCGTGCGCAAGAAGTGGAGAGCCTTAGGAACCCAAGCAGGACAAACTTCGTCCTCCTACAGGAGATGAATGTAAACGATTGATCAAGGGAAGATGGCTTCCTTCTGGAACCCCGATTTCCGGGGTGAAAAAGACTAATTGCCTTTGGTTACCGAAATCATCAGTACGCAGACCGGGTTCCCCAGCAATGGCAGACGTGTGGCGAGACAAGCTTACCCACCATGATTCCAACGGACCTACCTGTTCAGGATCAGCTTCAAATTCAGTCTTGAGAGTAGCCACACTTCTAATATGCGTTGCCGATTCACGTTTGAAGTTACGGTTGGCCTTCTCTAAATCACTCACTTTTTCACGTAATTCCAAGACCTCGAGGAAGAGCTGGTCTGCGGTTTGCTGGCGGCGGCCATCTTTACCAGGGGTCTCGCCTATCCGGAACTCCAGGTCTTGCTCAGCCTGTTTTAACCGCGCTATTTCCTTCAGCAACTTGCGCTTATCTTCTTCCCAATCTTCTTCGTGCTCTTGCAGTTCAGCGAAAGACTTCTCGATTGCGGATTTCTCCATGTTTAAGTCTTTTATGGCTCTTTCGGCAGTCACAATCTGATGTTCCATGCGCAACTTTTCTTCTTCGTCGTCTTTAAGAACTTGATAAAGATCCTGAATTAGCGTCCTCAGCTCGCTTTCTGTCGCATGGCTAGACATGCCTTCTTCTAGGCAGATGCCAAAATTTTGGACCGAGGATTTTACCTTCTCGCGCAGCCGCCCATCGACAGGAATCTCTTGCTTTGCACAATCATGCTGACGTTGGAGCTTCAGACTCGACGCAGATCGAGTCAAGATCTCGGGGGACGCACTTCGCGCTGCGTCTAGAATTCTATCCTTTGCCTGATCCTCTGCTTTTAAGAGACGATCTCGAAGTTCTTGGAGCTCGTCGAAGAGCTTGATGTTGTCTTTCGTTTTCGCTTGAACTTCGTCCTCCAATCGGTGCAGTGCAGCGAGGGAGCTATTCATGTCGCGCTCGAGACGCTCCCGTTCGGCACTCCACTGGTTAGCATCGTCCTCGTACTGAGCTTTCAGCTCTTGCTTTTCCTTTATTAACGCCTCTATGTGACCTTTCAAGTCTTGAAAAATAGAAAGAAAAAAAACCACAGGCATAAGTTAGAGAATCCACCAGGAGGCTTTTTAAAAAGGTTTCACAAATAAGAGATGGGAAAAAAAACACAGAAACGAACATGAGAAGGTAAGGTTCCGGTTAGATACTTGGACTTGTTTGCAAACACGACGCCAGCTATGGAGAAATCAGTGATGACATCCACGACAGATCAAACGCGAAACGACCATCAAATCAGAAGTTCCACTATCACCCACGAACTCAGCGGGCAAGAAAGGTTCTAGATTTTACCTGTAATAGTCTTCAAATGGCTACATCTCAGACATAAGATCAGAGAGTCGGTTTAAAGCATGTAAGACGTGTTTGAAGCATGAAACGAATGCTCCATAAAACGAATGTTCCAGCATGTCAACAGAGATGGAAGTGAATGTCGCAGGGTAAAAAGCTGGCAAAGCCGACAAAAGCAAACCCATCACTGAAAACAGTCACTATAGCAAATGGCTCGCATAAAACCCGAAAGCTACGTTTGATTCGAGAAAAATTCGACCTTGTCGAAAAGGGGGATGTACTTAATTGAGCTTGGCGAACACTGCTCATTCGACAAGCCTAAAATTATTTTTCAACAAGTGAAGAGATCCGAAGGTTTTCTCTGCAACCTGTGGTAGTGGTTAATTTTGTGGGAAAAAAAAACAACAAAAAAACAAACAAACAAAGAGAAGCCATAGATTGAAATGACAGAATTATGTTTTCTAACTTGAGACACGCGACTCAGACTGGACCAAAATGTTTGATAGAAAAGCATGCTTATAATGAAAACAAGAGCAGCTATTCTAAACCAATCGCAAGTCTTCTACAACGTCCAACGTTGCGAAAAAAGCGAACATTTATGAACGTACTTACGTGCACGAGAAAGGCACACTTGCAAAAGGAAAATAGGATGCATCGTCTCGGGGTTATCTCAAATTTGGAAATAGGAATCTTCTATGGAAGCAGCCACTGACAGTAAATTGAGACAAATGCAACGACAGCCCCACACAAAATTTATACGCTGCCATTAAATACTGACTGAACTCACCTTCAAGTCTTTGCTGATTCAAACTCGAAGCCTCCCTCAATCGATCAATGTCGCCACCACTATTCTCCTGAAGAGCATGCTCATACTTACACCGAAGCGATTCCAAATCGGCGAAAAGTTTGCAGCTCTCTGCAGTCTTCTCGCTTA
Source organism: Craspedacusta sowerbii (assembly GCA_003687565.2). Taxonomy (NCBI): domain Eukaryota; kingdom Metazoa; phylum Cnidaria; class Hydrozoa; order Limnomedusae; family Olindiidae; genus Craspedacusta; species Craspedacusta sowerbii. Next base: position 8,805 of record QQSS02193780.1, read on the forward strand.
GCGCAAATCTGAGCTTTTCAACCTGCTCATTTAATCGGTCGATGGTGAGCTTTTTACATTTCGACTCTTCCACCATTCGTTCATGCGCAGACAACAAGTCGTTTAACTTCTTCTCGATGGTTAATTTATCCCTTCGCGTTTCGTGATGGCTTTTCGTTTCTTCTTCAAGGTCTTTTTTTGCCTTTAAGGAGTTAGCTTCCAGCGTATCGGTCTTATGTTGGTATTGCTTGATGTCTTTGTTCAACCTCTCTAAATTCGCTTCCATCGATGTAATACGTTCCAGGGCCGCCCTTGGAAGCTCATCCTTCCATTCATCCTCCATCCAGCTCATTTTGAAGAAGCTTGTTACACAACCAATAATTTTTTACACATGGCAGTTTCGACTTTCTTCAACTTAACGGACAACTGCCGCATTTAAAAAAAAAGCCAATGCGGAGCTGAAAACAGCGTTCGAATACGAAACAGCGAATTTTGCCGCGCTGCATTCGAATGCCAATCAGTATAATCAACTTTCAGTAGGATCAACTTTCGCTGCTTGGCAAATTTATTTTTTAGGCTAAACTTTTGGTCAAACAATACTTGACGGTGCTCATATGTCGCCAGTACAAGCAAAGTACATGCCACTACTAACTTTAATTTATTAGGGCATCCTAGCGTACAATTGCTTGTTGAATTGCCTCTAATCATTATGATTTTTTTATACCAGACCTTCGCATCCAAAATAAATAACATTACATCTCAGAACATCGAAAGACTGTCTACAATTCTATTCATACAGCTCTTTTAAAGTAAGGACTGTAAATCTCTCGCTCATGACGTCAGTTACTAGTTTTTATTGATAAGCTAATACCTAGGGGATAAGGCCGTCGTTATTGCGAACGCACAAGGCTTTATCCGCAACCACGCTGCAAATAAATAAACAGATGAATAAACAAACAAATAAATATATATATATATATATAACAAATAAATAAATAAATAAATAAACAAAAATACTTGGCCCCGAACAGTTACTAATATAAGGGGATAAAGATAGGGTAAGCAAAAGTATATTAGTCCTGGAATCAATCATAGAGAAGATGTGTCCTGTGAATAGCAAACAAAAATTCTAGGATTTTAATTATTGTGGACGAGAAAATGAACAAGAAAATGTGCTGCCCAACGCACCTGATGACGCAAGTGTAACTAGGCCTTTGCCGAACGCGATAATAGTGTCAGAGAAACAGGATAACCAACTTACAAAAATACATTAACACACAGTAGAACATCTATTCAACAAAGCACCCACAACCAGAACAACATAAAATAATTCTAACAGTTATTTGTCAGCTCACGCACAGAGAATCGATTGAAGGGAACATTGTAAGAATGCGATATCTTGACAAAGCACCTTTTTATCGCGTCGTCTCTCTAGAAAACTTAGACGCGAACCAGTCAAATCTGGCATATAACACTAGGTTAGATGATCAAATAGTATACAGCACGAACTATATGACCAAACTGGATACCGATCCAAGCTGACCATAAATGATCAGCGGTAGAAGTGAAATACTTTAACCGGTCTTTAATCGGGCAGTAACCCCTCCGGGCGGATGGAGCAACCACTCCCTGGCCTATCTAAGTCCTCTTGTTCACACCTAGAACATCGACGTATTGCAGCATGGTATCGGCAACCGAAAAAGAACCCAGTCTGGCATCAGCGACTGTTTTCGGGGGTGGCGGCAATTTCATACCTCTGTCGACGTTGAACAGAACGAACTCGGTTAGAAGGCTCCAGCACTGCCTGGCATCAGAACAAGGCTCGTACGTCACCTATAGCGAATAAACATACTTGTACGAATAAAAGCAAATTTCTAACACACTAGCGGACGTGTTAATCAGCGCAGATATGACTGTGGAGAGCTAGCGACGGAGAAACTCGGTTGTTCCTTTACTTTGACGACCTGCGAAAGCGGAAGATCCTCAAAACAAATACAATTTACGCATTGGCCGCATGGGCTCATTGGCTCCTTGGATTGGCACGTGATCTTCATACGTAGGACTACAGTCGATTCCGGTTAATCGGACCACATCGGGAGGGGAAGGTATTGCTTTTCATAACCGGCTGGTCCAATCATGCAAACAAGCCATTTTGCAAGACGCAACGTGGTATATGTAGCATACAGTTAATGTAAATCATAATTATTATCGTATCACCTTTATCGTAAGGTGAACACGTATGGAAACAGCAATTTCAAGGCATTTGATTTAAAGACAAATTGCTTGTTGCTTTGGGTCAAGATGTGACGGCGGAGTTTGAGACAACATGCTCGGCGTTTAAAGCATTCGCACTAACAGCAGTTTGATTAAGTGACTTCAAGCCTTGCTGAGGCGACAATTCCTGCCAGGTGATGTACGGAAGACGGACGGTATTGTTCATCCCACCGAAATGAGCAGGCACAGCGAGACTCACAACCCCGCTGGCGGCTAGCCGTGACTTTGACTTCGAATAGAAAATGATGCGTGCGTTCGCTGTTCACTGTGAACGCGCGCTCACCACATATTTGCTCTGGGCGTGGTCAAGTACTTTTCGGGCTTGTTGATAAAATCATTCTCCAGGGGAGCGCAGCTACAGCTTCTACACGTTGCACCCCCCCCCCCCCCCCCCACTCTCCCTTACGCGACCGCATTTTGACTTATACTATTTTTGCCCACGCATGCGTTCCGCGATCCGATCAAATAAACACAATTTTGGTCCAAATAAGGGAAATTAAATTCCTATTAATAATAAGTTTACGTACATGGAAGTTGATTCGGTTCGTTAGGATCCGGTCCGAAGACCTGGCTGGCTTGATTAGCCGGTGGTCCAATTAACCGGCGTCGACTGTATTTATGCAGCAGGTAGGACCAAACGACACGGCTAAATGTATTGTTTAGCAACTAGATCTGGGTGTTTGCGACCTTAAGTCTTGGTTCGGCAATGCTGGACATTACATATGTTCTACTCACGAATATTAAGAAGCTTACTCACCTCAATGACAGCTCCACGAAAGTTCGATGACTGCGTCACGTTGCCAATTTTCACTGTGAAATCTCCCATTGTGTACTTTGCACCTTTTGCCTGCACAGGAATGCGAGAATACGATCTCTTTGCTACGAGCTTAGCATGGAACTACTCACAACTCTCCTACCACGTCGCGATAGGTCACGACTTTGCCGTGGCGCGCCTAAAGTGACTCGGTAACACAAAGGTTCGGTAACCTACGCTTACAGGGTCAGATAAGGCCACTTTTCGGTGAGTCGAGTCTAGTGCGATGGATCGATAAGGGAGTTCAAAACGTATGCTTTTCATTCGGCCGTATCTCAATCGAGTGCGATTACGAAAAGAAGGCAAGAAAAGACTTAGCACGAGGGGAAAGAATAAAAGATCGAACGTTTCATACTGCAGCTGCAAGCAATGAACGTCGCTAAAACGGAAGCCAGCATATCCATTAGGCCCAGGATAGCATTAGGCCTGATTTAAAATTTGCGCGCATCATGTAAGTTGAGTTGGGTGCGGGATTAGGTGAGCTGCTCCAAACTGTATGGAAAAAACATAAAGCAGGCTATACTAACTTAAAACTTACAATACTTCAGAGAGCAGAATTCTAACCACATTCCAATCCTTAACTAAAACGCGAGAGACTATTCTCACATGCCTGACGACCTTCAACGCCAAGTTGAAACAATCATGTCATCGCAAATAATGAAGCCTCTCGTACTTTACCTCGATTTTTCCAGATTTTCTTGGAGAGTAGAACATTTTCAACTTAGCCACTAGCGAGTCCAGGCCATTCTCAGCAACGAGGCACAAATTATTCTCAAGTACAGATATCGTTAAGTGCGGGTAATCACTTGTATGAAGAAGATGAATCAGCTTGCAAGGAGGATCTATACAAAAAAGAAACAAGCATGCGTATGTATAAGCATACGTACCAGCATACGTACATACATACATACATACATACATACATACATACATACATACATACATACATACATACATACATACATAC
>QQSS02193802.1:0-12828 GCA_003687565.2 Craspedacusta sowerbii
CATACATACATACATACATACATTCACACATACATACATAGTTGGAATGATTGTGCATTTTACATTATTATCCAAGCAGTTATACCTATTGAGACAAGGGTATCAACAAAATAGCGTTCATGTCAAACGACCACTTACAACCAATGTCCTGTCTTCTTGTAGCTTTGTTCACAAGCAATTGTATTTCATGGGCTCCTCTAGGAGAGACACTTGCTTTAGTGTCCATACAGATTCCCTTTGCTCTTAATCAATTTGAACGGGTAAGCTTTCCTTGTTTCGATTCCTACGCTTGGTCTGCAAGGTGGCCGTTTGCGGACTTACTGGCTATTCAGCAGTGCGAGAGCATGTGGGCCTATTGTTATATTTTAGCACCTTGCTTCCTACAAAAAAGAAACGGATATGTTCAGATATCGGTTTTCATTCCACATTCCACCTTGATTCCCATTTTGTAAAAGAAAGGGTGTGGATTAGCAAGCAATTCATTAAGGGTTCGAGCGTTCAGTATATCGGCATACACTTTGTGAGCGAGTGATTTGGACCCCGGTCACAGATAATGTAATTGACCCTTGGGCGGTTGGCTGCATCTGATTAGTCCTTGAATTGGTATTCAGCTTGTTTTTTTAAGAGAAGTAGGACTCTTCTTGGGTGTCTAGCTTCTTCTAGGTAACTAGATGAACAAGCATCGTTGCTCCCACTGCAGCCCCTCATGTGCTCCTGTGATATGAGCCTGACTGTCTGCTATTGGGGCCACACCAAACTCCACAGATCACAGATATAGAGCTGATTGCAGCTTCCAACGGTCTATAAACTTAACTGCGTCAATCTGGATCGTCCGTTGCAAATATAACTCTTTGTATTCATTCAACCGTTTAAGATCACTATATAACTAATATACTAACATAGTTAGCAAGTTTAACAGTAGGAAGATTATGCTTTACAAATTGATCATGCAGCAATCAAACCCTCGTCAATTGAGTAATTTTACAAGCAACGATGTTGTCATCACAAACTAAAAAACTTCAATTTTACTATCACAAACTAAGCAATTTTACCAGCAGCACTTTTAACTTTATATGGTGAGGAATTTTACCATCACAAACTGAGAAATTTTGAAGCAGTTATGTTGTCATCATCAACTGAGGAATTTCGCCAGCAGCAATTTTACCATCACAAACTGAGAACGTTTACAAGCTGAGATATTGACTTTGTGGCGATAGGTTTCCCGATTGCTCCAAGTCCTCAATGTCGTCAATCAGAGTTTTGGGGACACCGTCGCCAAAGGCAGGGTGTAGTCCGTGACGATGGTACGGTGAGGTTGGATGGAGTTACTTACTTACTCAACTATGAACGTGAGGGAAGGCGGATCGGGTCACGCGGGGTATACGAAAGTTCTTTGTGAGTTTTGAAAAGAGGAAAAGTATTGCCAAATAATTGACGGCATACATAAGCCTGTCGTTACAATGACTTGTCCCAGATAATATATAAATTTATCTTTATAACGAAAGTCCATCAGAAAGTCAATCTGCAAGTAATTTGTCTGAACCGCAGCATTACAAAATTTCAACTACATATTGACACAAATACTTCTCCCGTAATATAGTGTATATTGCAAAATTTAGTAAGTAAACTAAATTGTCTCAAAGATACCAAACGCTCATGATAATTTTCGAAAGTCCGTACCTCTTATTTCAATAAAAAACATCTCTTAAAATCCTATGAATTCAAAGGTAATAGCAGATCTTATTAGCTCCCTAAATCTCTCAAGTGTTTCCCGGCCACAGAACATCCTAATCAACGTACTTAAAATCTGCTTGTTCTTACTGGCAGCACCCGCTTCTTTATAAATTAACCGGTCTTCTGCTTGTGAAATCTTTTCCGGTGGTATTTAAGTGGCACAATTGGTGACGGTATCTAAATCTTGTTCAGATGAAGTCTGTTGAAACTATTGGCCCATATCTCTTTAGTCCAGCAGCATCAGTAGATTTTTAAGAAATCCATGCCGAATCTTAGCTGTCCGTGGAACGATTTAAGCTAATTTATGATCTACACCGAGGATTAAGTAGAAAACATTCGCCCATTGAAAAGCCTATCACGCACTAACAGAGGTTTGGAAATTCTTTCCGCGATGCAACCTGTCGTGGTACTTAGATTAGTGCATACAATTTGCATAAAGCCTTTGAAACTGCTAACCTGAATCACACACAAAATTTTGCTTGCCAACGAGTTGTGTTAGGCCGTGCGCTCTTGCTATTGCACGTAAAATGCTTCAGCCGATAATACCTTCTCACGCGAATGCCGCCATATTCAGATAATGAACACAACAAATGAACACATTGTCTCGAGAGACATCAACAACTAAAGAATGGCTTTGTGCAGACATATTTAGCCTTTCTTAGCAAACGTTAAAAAAGTTATTTTCTTTCGTTTTCGAGGAAGGCACTGTGATATTACAATGACGTGGAATAATACATATTCTTTTCCGACAAAGGATAAAGATTGAGGGGTAATCCGTCCCCAAATGATTTAATTACATGACTTCGAGCGGTTATTAAATCTGATCTCGTGCCTCACCACGCATTATAATGCTTGGTTCAAACGTCGCACTTCTGCCGCGTCGAATTAAATGATTTTAGTTCGACGCAGCAGAAGTGCGACGTTTGAAGCAAGCTTTAATTACGTGCGGCAATTAAATCCAGCTCGGCAGAGCTTGCCGAGCTTCAGTCGAATTTAATGTAATTACATTCGACGCGGCAGAAGTGCGACGTTTGAAGCAAGCTTAACTGCCTCAGAGTTGTTTCCCTTACACCGCTGCGTGTTTTGATCAATGCACTCTTCGTTTCGCCAGCTCTATACTTTGATAGGAAATTTTGAGTGGAATTCTTGTTCCGCTTGTCCTTGGCTAGGCCTATGGGCCTAGGCCTAGGCTTATAACTGCATAATTGATTTCCACTCATAAGCCACGATTTTCTTATAATGCCAGTGTCCTGTATTGTTATTTTTATGCGCCCTGTCCTTGGATTTCACTTATTATTGAAGTACGGAACATTATCTGAGAAAAAAAGCTTTGCTGTTGTCGATGTTATTGTCGAACGTAACGCAAGCAGCTATAAACAAGTGACTCTATAGTATATAAGGTAGGGAAACTTTAAATTGGAAACTCAGTTGTTTGTGACATAATTAGAGACTCTTCTATAATAAAACCATTGAACTTACAAGCGCTTTGGATCTTGTGTTTGCGATATCAAAATAATTTGCTTATAACAACTAGGGATCCTATAAACTCAGGTTACAGATACTTGCTTCAAGAATGCCAATAGGAAGTGGCTTTCTAAGTGGGTGTTGTTTTAAAAATAGAGCATTAGTTCATAATTTTATTTGTAGTTAGGGAGATACATATAGAATCGACCATGCATAGTCTCAGTAGGATATTCTTGTTCCTAAACATCTGACATGCTTCGAACCCGAGAAAATCTCTGGCCAAAACCTGTTGTTCAATATTCTTCCCCCATAGAAAAACTCGATTATTAACAAGCTAAACGATATTAAACTCGAGATAGGTCCAACCCATACGGCAGGGATTTCGAAAGCCACTATCGACGGCAGATAAGAAGTATCCTTCATATCAAATCTCTAAATGGAGTCTCAAAGTTGCCAGCTTCTTGAGATTAATCTCAATGGATTCAGACGTATTAGGACCTCCGCATACTACAACAATGATTCACTGCAAGCCTAGCTTGGGCCTAGACCACAGCGCCGTTCCACATTAAGTTCAAAATACACTAACAAATTCACGTCTTTCCTAGGTTATGGATCCCCACTTACCTTAGTATGAATCTTCTCCATGGTGAATAAACATCGACACAATGCTGACAACAAAGGTCCTAAGTATACGCGAATGTCCCTTCAATAGTGATGCAGTCTGTACAGTTATTTTTCATGTGAAGTCAGCAGTTAATCATTTTTTCATGTAAAGCCGATAACTGACCTATCCGGCAATCAACTTGTCAGAAACGCTCACCTACTCAGGTCTCGATTAAACTTGATAACACGTGGACGATTACAGGTGCCTTTATCTCTACAGCGTCAAACGTCTCGTCGATTTCTTATCATGCAAAAGAGTCATCGCAATCACTAGATAAGATGAAATTTGAACTGCACCTTATTTTGGTGTCAGGCTCGACTTAGGTATAATGTTTTTCGATTGACTGAAGGCTTTCCGATGAACCTAGGTCTCCATCATTAGGTAATGTCTTGGGAATTCGAAGGCTGCTTTCAAGTAAATGAATTTCCTCGTCAATTTTTCTTCGGTAAATTTGATGACCTCGGCTCCTATTAATACACTGGAGAATTTGATTCATCGAGCTTTTTGAGTAATCAGCTCAGCTGATTTTCTTAAATTTAACATCCACAAAAACCCACACGAATAGCCATGATGCACAGTGCTAAAATTTAGATTGCTTTGAAGAACCTACACATTATACGATCCCCCGCCTATCCACGACTTTCCCCCGACTATCCCCCGACTATCCACGACTATCCCCCCGAATGTCTGCCTGCCATGCTGCTCCCTGCGATCTTCAAAACGAAGGGAAGTGCGAACGTGGTTTCCATAGCTACAGAATTCGTAAGCAAGCGTCGATATTTGTGTAGTTTATGCAGCTCCACCAAACGTTCTTGTCAAAACTTGAGAAACATTTCAGAAAACGGAAACTCTGCCCCATAATTTCTTCTTGGCAATTGAAGCGAGTCTAGAGAAAGTCACCATCGCAAGCACTCAGGATCTTACAACGTAAAGACTTTTCAGCACATAGGTCTGAGTTCTATTAGCTTCCGAAGTCAAAGTGCAGCAGAAGCGTCTGGGGCAGGGGGCAGCGAACAGCACGTTTCTGTTAACTGCAACTTTAAATAGTGAAAAATAACTCCCCACCGGGGACTTGGGTGCAGATTTAAGATAGCGGCAAAGTTCAGGTAGATGAGGCCTAGGCTTTCGAACCAGTCATGTGATACTAGGTAGCAGAACAAGTCGGCAAAAGAGTTACCGAATTCCGATGACAAGGATGATGATTATCCACTCGGTTTCACTTCAATGATGGAAATCCTATATGTCAAACTTCACCTAGCTACACTTTGTGAGTTGCCGTTAACCTACCAATTGCACGGCGGCCGAAGGGTCTATTCTTACCGGCAGATCCACAGAGATTTCTGCTTCTTTTGAACAACGTTTCTAGTATGCAAGCCGAAGAACACACACACACGCACACACACAAACACATGGGTATATATATCTGTACATATATATAAATTTATATATACAGAAAAATAAGCATACATGGCATAACATTTTTATGTGCATACGTTTCGGCAAAAACCGCAGCCACCATGAGTTTTAATATATCTATATCTAAAATAAAGCATCAGTTATAAGAAAAAGAAGTTAGAACAATTACTTAACGAAACGAAAATTTAAGCAAAATTTTCGCCTTCACTGAGTCCGCTAGAACATTGGTTGATGGTCCCATCTTCTGAATAAAACGCATTTCTGGTGCAATCCGGAGAATTCCCGTATAGAGCTTGTAAGGCGAGTTCTGGCATGCGATGGTAGTTATTCGTCAAATGTGTATCGCTGGTTTTTGGTACTAGAGTGGCTCTACATGTAGCAAACCTCTGCGGCATTTTGTCTCGCCCTTCCATTAGCAAGATCAGTTGTTGTCGTAGATTTTCGTGTAGACTTGTGGGGTTTTCAAGCCAGAATCCCACAATATGATCTGTACCAGGAGCTCGATAATTTGGCATGTTTCGGAGTACGTCGCCCTTTGTTGCAGGAGTTATGCAACAGAGCTTTTCGGTCAAGTTTTGGCAATAGACCATCTGCAGACTGGTATACCATTCTGCATCTAAGTTTATCTCAGTCTTCTTGCTCCATACATTAGACCAGAAAGAATAAATTTCGCTCTCACTTGGAGGATTTGTGACATCGATCTTGTTGCCTCTCCATTCGCGGTAGACTTTTCTTTGGTCCGATGAAATTATCTTGTAAATGTACGAAATCGTGAAGTTCATCAATTGCATGAGGACTGAGACAAATTTAAGTATTCAAATGAAAGGACAATGGTTGCGCAAGCGCATGTACTTTGCACAATCTTTATAAAATCGAGCTCTTGTTGGGTCTGGTTTATGAGTAAACAAAGACCCTTTTATTTGAGTTTGGCAAGTTTTAATTAGTGGTGTTATGTATAGATGAAAGTTTTATTTATTAAGAATTGTATGTAAGGAAGGCAATACCAGCAAGAAACAACAAACGAGAAACGACAAACGAGTATAACAAACGTTAAACGACAAACGACAAACGACAACCCAGAAGGCACGAAGATAAGAAGCGGAGACGAGAAACTTTAGCCAAGGATATATATATATATATATCGATATATATATCGATATATATATATATATATATAGCGCTACCTTCGGTGGAGTCTAAGTAAGTTCAAGCACTGCACGATCTTAGTTTTGGGAGCCTAGGTGCATCTAAGGTTGCGTGGCAAGGAAGTTTGGGTAACCAATTCCTGTAGATAGGCTGCGTGAGTTTGGGCGTGTGTTTGAGAGAAATAGAGAGGGTAGATTGTCGTCAAGACATGATGGCCAGTATGGGGCAAGAGGTTTTAGATTTAGTTCGGCACTGGTATACGCTTCGCCAGTTTGTTGCCGTCGTGGTGTTGCCTTTGGTCTCTGGTTGCGCGTTCAATTGTTGTGAATCGCGTTCAGTAGTTCTGGGTGATCGAGGTTTGGTCTGCCGATCGCTGGCTGTTAGTTGGCAACCCGCGGTTCCCTGTAGGGTTTAATTGAGGGTGGTTGTGCTGTCGTTCCTGGAATTCTTTTGTTGATGCGGCAACTGTAGCGCCGCTGCTGTTGTTTGTTCCCCAATCTAGGTGCTTTGTCATACTGATTGGGTAGTAGTTGAAGTGTCTTTGTCGAAGCGGCGACTATTTAACGTAGTCTTGGGTGTGGTAGTGTGCGGTCTTTATGGCAGACCAATTAAGGAAACTTGTCAAGGAACGTGCAGGTCATCGGAGGCCTGACGTCACTGTTGAGGTCAGTAGACGAATGCGTTTTAGATAGTGTTAACCCGTCGATGCAGGTAAAAAATTACTAGGTTTTCGTGATGTCCTCTTAGATAAGTTTTGCAAGTTACAAATAATTGATGAACAAATTTACGATACGATAAAATGCGTCAGGATGATAATACTACGGAGAATGAATTAATTAAGGAAAGCAGCGACACATCCGTCATAGCCATTCGAGTCATGTCCAAAATCAATGCTCTAGACGCAGTTTTAAGAAAGGCAAGCTCAGTATTTGTTGACAGTAGGGCCCGTTTTGAAGTGCCGTACAGCGGATACCCGCATATGAGCGAACCGTACAAGGTCGAAAACTAACAATGGATGCCTGTCCGCAGATGGGCTATTACGATCAATTATACCAGCCGCAGAGCGGCTGTAGACTGCAGCCTACAGCCATTACTGCACCAGGTGGTCATCGTAGGACCACTGTTTAAAAAAAAAAAAAATAACTGAGAGCGAAGCGTGTAGATATCTGCAGCGTTTCTGTGCTATTCTTTGAAGTTTTTGTATGTTATGGGTCTCTAGATTGATATGGGAGCATATGTGAGATACCAGTATACTAAACTTGAAACCTGGCTTCATTTATTTCTGCCTGCGCTTTGAGGAAAGCCGAGCACAAATAAATGAAAGCAGACAGGTACCATCCTCTTCCCTCCCATGAGGAGTTCGATTTTGCTGGTAAGTCAAGGTAAGTTTGAAGGTAAGTCATAAAATTATTGAACTATTTTTTGTGATAATAAGCGTATGGGAGATGTGTAAGATGCCAACGTTATGTAAAATTCCTGAAAATTCCTGATAGTGTTTGTAATTGCGCGATTAATAAGATCATAATATGATATGCAAAGCACTTCAAATTTTGAAGGTTTGAGCCTTTGAGGGAAAAATAGTGAGAGCCAAAAAATTTTTTAAGCCGTCGTGAAGTCTAAATTTTGGTTCAACAAGCTGCATAGTTAGATGTATTAGTGGCCTAGTTGGAATGGCATTCAAAGCAGTTTTCTTTCGGTTGCACAATGTGATAATGCAATGAAACAGGGCCAACCACGGTTGTGACATATTACTCCGTTAAAATCTACTAGTGATTATTTCAAGATTACTTCAAGATCTCTAAGCAATGCCAGTTCCACTTTCTTGATTAGAGCATCATCCAATCAATTTATCCCTAGGTTTCAACTTAGTCCTCAATGCTCTTCGTAGCTTGCCTAAACGAAACTGTGCATGCAGATAAAACTAAGTTAAGATATCTACATGTATTCTTACAGTTGATAATTGTGTCAATTTAGCTACTACCCTTTTTATCGGATTGTTGAATTGTTGCATACCCAGTCCATGGTACATAAAAAGGTAGAATTCAGGAAAATAAGAATTCCAGTCCAGTTAATCTGACCCTCCATTAAAAGAGGAATAATCTGACAGTGGAAACTGAATCTACTATCAGCGAATGCTATTAGGTATGTGCCATAAGCAGCACCCACACAATGTTGATTAACTTATCTAGCATTCAGTATCCGAGACCTACTACACCATCACAATGCATGTAACCTCACGAGCTTGTGTCAGTAAATATCAAGCCAATACAGATTTCGCTTCTTCACAAATCCATCTTGTCACCTCCAGAAAACCATGGGACACAATATCGGGAGCCATATTCATAAGTTTTTACACAGTGGGCAAAACAATGTGATCCTCCTATGAAAGCTAAGTGGATTTTAGACCATCTTCTAGAATCAAACCATAACTTGATGAATCCAAATTTAGCAGTGATTCTGACACCAAACCACGATTTTCTGTAATTTTTTCAAGAAAAAAACATGTAACACAAGATTGATTACAACTTAACGATAATTTGCAGTTGTGCTCCCAGTAAGATCAAACCATGATGCACATAGTCTATATCAAGCTATTAGCCAATTTCTGCCTGATCTTATAATATTGACAGTTTCCTTGGAACTAAGGCACTGCTTAGATCTAAATCCCAGAACTTAAATGAACTAAGTAAGAAAATCATTTAGTTTAACATGGAAGAAAGCGCAGCAGTTGAAAAACATTCCAAAAGGTTTTGTAAGGTAATTCCAAACACCTATGAAAAAGACAGCAGCAAGTCTTACAGCAACCATATTGTTAGGCTACTTGAAAATATGGTGTCCACGACAGCTAATAAGTGCAGTTCAACATCTTGATTTCAATACCTATTTCAATACCTAACTTTCTGGCTTAGATGCTGTTACAGAAATTCATTGTAACGTAAGTTTTACAACGCGTGCAATTACAAGCACTTTGTATATATATGATTTTAGATGCGCGGGTTACATGCAATTGTATCTTAGTGTGGTGCAGTGTGCATTTTGGGTGTTTTTATTTAAAATCAGACGTTTATTTAGGAAAAAAAATCAACTTCTTCAATATAGAAACTATATACCTTCCTTTACTTACGAGAAATCCACATTGCATTGGCTAAGCGAAGAAGCCAAAATCGGTCACTGGAGACTGTTCCCTTCATTTTGTGTTACTTGGTGACTCACGCACTTTTTACGCAAAATGAATGAAACCAAGCCTCAAGTACACGACCAAAACACGGCCGAAGACATCCAAATCAGTCAAGCCGTGGCATCTTTCATCCGACAGCTTGCACTGCTCAAAAGAAAATCGTAATAACTCTAGTACGAACTTGCCCATGCCTACTCGGCCATAACTCAAGCTTCCATGTGGTGGTCCAGTGATGGCCGCCACCATGGAAATTGAGCCTGTCTGCAGTGTGCTTTTCATTACAGCAAGAAATCGAGTGCATTTTCAGTACACGCCCTCCCCGGCATCACTTACCCAGAATTTTAATTAGATGGTGCGACCTCAATTACACCAGCACCAATTAGATGGTGTTGCGCCCTTTGTTGTCCTATTAATTCGACCTTGTACGGTTCGCTCATCTGCGGGTAAACACTATTAATAATTTGGTTATTAATAGATTATTTGATTACTATTATTAATTTGATTATCACCCGCTGCGTTCTTTATGCTGCGGACTTCCAAATCTGTGGGCTCGCAGCTAATATATTCTCACCTTTTTTTATTCATTCAGAGTAGCAAGCAAACTAGCGGCATAATATATAGTCCTTACTAGGCGCATTTCTTGAGTTCACACATGAAACTAATGCCTCACATTAAAGAATTAGCGCGAAGCTAGTAGTTGCACAAGAAGAATAGAAATGCCCGCAACATGCAATATGCCCCACATGGCTCAAATTTTTTATAATTTTCTGAGTTATTTTCTCAGATCTTGCAATTAGTGTTTTTTATTTCTATACAGTTTTTGCGGCCTCCAGTTCAGCAGTAACTTTGCTGGAAAACACCATGGAAATGGCTTATGCCAGCAAGCCGGGAGGAGATGTAATACTTATTACAAGGATTTCACAAATTGAAGACCTTCAATAAAAGAATGCACTCATACGTACGTATACACAGCCTGTAAATAGCGACATTCCTGTCTATGTGGTGTTTTCCTTTCGAATTCGATCATGTGGAAGTTTATTCAGCTAATTCCTGTTCACGTGTTTGCGCAAGGCGAATTCTTGCATTGAAGGTTTGGCTAACAGTTGCTTGAAAGTTTTGCAGGGCATTAATAAGAAGGTGCTAAATGTAATACTTCTTTTTGTGGTCACTTACTATTTTATAGGATTTAAGCGACATTTTAATATTGGAATTAAGCTGATATTCGTCGGAGAATTGCCTGACAAGATAGGGTTCGGTATGTTTACAATACCGAAAGGTTCCACCTAAAGTTTTCTGCCTGACTGTCTTCCTTGCCATGAAGCTGCTCTGTCTTGTGTTTTCGGCTTAAAAGGCAGCCAACAGCCCCGCACGGCACAAAAATCAAACGTCCATAAATTGACCCACTAAATGGTTGCATTAATTTTCCCTCCTGGATTCGAAGCACTTTCTGTGGAACAAAAATATGTCCATCGTCGCGCCTATATTTTCACACAGTATAATTAAATCAATGTTTTGTAATATTAAGAAAAATCCATTAGATCCATAATGTCAAAAAATGCAAGTGACAGCACAAACAATGAAGCTCAACGATCCCGAGTGCGAACTATTCGTTTTGAATCGTTAGCTTTGATCAGATTTAGGTGAGATCCGCAATCGACAAGCAAAAGCTGCGATGAGTAAGGAAGAAAGAGAACTAGCCATCTACTCCCATCTCCGGATTGAATTTACTGACTGCCTTTATTTTGGTCACCGGTTTTACTGTGCACGAAATAAGATCGGCAAAGCTCTTTGAAGCGATGGTAAAATTTAAGGCAGTGAAAGCGGAAGCGAAGGCGAAAGCCTGTCTGGTCAACAGAGATGCTAAGTGATTCCACATGCGGTGCATCATCGTTGAATGACCTGACTCACACTGCAGGCATGCAGGGCTATCGATAAACAGTGTCCAGTTGAGGGCGGGAGCGGCCTTCAAAACTGACACGTCTGAAATCGAGAACTTTCTCTGAAGTGTCAAGCGAGCTTTGCAAATCACAGCCTCTGAATCAACGCCATGATCTCGTTGCCTAATTCAAAGGCATGGCATAAACTGCTCAGGCACATGATCTTCCTTGTGTCGACTTAATGAATAAAGAAACCTTGTGAAGCCATCCAATATTTAGTGGAAGCCTGATGCGCCTTAGAAGAACATAAGAACACCAGTAATCAAGAATTGCGCAGTTAAGTTGCTGGTGCTTAGACAGAATGAAAAATCTTTTCACTAGCAACTGAATTAAGGCGAGTCCACCATGATCGTTGGCATCTCACTCGTTTGGAAAAGTATGGATAGTTGCGGCACATACTTTCCATGAGTTGCTACTTCGCCTGAATAAGGCAAATGCTACGGATATGGCTCACTTAAATCATTTGATGAGGCAGCTTTTTCTTTCTTCTCTAATTATGGCAGTGCATAGCAGCTTGCGCTTTGCAAATCATTATTCGAGTAATATGGTACTACAGCGCGCTCCTTATCGAGCTGTTATTTGGGGCTTTCGTGACATCAACCAAACAGTGGAGGTTACGATTCAAAAGCAATCAGTTCCACCGAATGGATTCAAAAAGGTTACAGTTCCAGCTGGTAAGATGAAACTACTTGTTTATGAATCTATTTAATGGTATGCTCCATCTTTCTTTGCCGTTTTACGTAAATAATATATAAGCATGCATAAACAAAATAAGAAATAGTGATGCCAACAATAGACTACTTTTTTTTGTGGACGGTCTCAACTATGGAAAAACAATTTTAAAACTTCAAAAACGAGCAAAACTACCACCTTGCTTGCAGCTGACTCGCATGCCTCAAGGTCATCCTAAATTTTACTCCGCCTAACTGCCTGCTTGGCTACCAGGCTGACTACCTGGATACCGTGTGGCTGCATGGGTTGCCGTTCGTGGCTGCTTGCCTCCTTGCCTGCCTGGCTCCACACATGGCTATGCATTACTGATTATCTGGTAGACTTCCTAAATAAAGGACCAAGGATGCAAAAATCCATCCTCTGGCTACCCTTCACCTGAATGGATGGACAACCGACAAGCAATAAAAAAGCGGGAAGGAAAGGATAAAGAATGCCCGGTTAACTGAAATTCCCTGAAGTATAGAGGAGAAAAAAAGAAAGGACTAGTAGTAGTAGTAGTAGTAGTAGTAGTAGTAGTAGTAGTAGTAGTAGTAGTAGTAGTAGTAGTAGTAGTAGTA
>QQSS02193813.1:0-12828 GCA_003687565.2 Craspedacusta sowerbii
GTGAGATTGTGTATTGAAAGTGTTTGTTGTATGATGAAAGGCTTTATTTCCCAACTTGTATTTTAGTTTTACGGTGGGGATAAAAGAATTGCTAGGAAAAATTTACAGTTGTTTTCACATGTTTTCACACCGTCACAAATCTCCCTCATTGTACACCGTCGGCAGTAACAGCCAGAAGTCTTGTGACGTGATTGAGCATAAACTTTTGCAGGACACTGAAACTCGATGGAATAGTTCGTACATCATACTGGAGCGTCTTTTTGAGCAGCGCAAGGCCATTAATCTATTCAGTGTGGAACACGGAGGAATAGACACTTTTCTGAGAGCTGCAACCATTTTACGCTGCAACTTTGGAAATATCATCTGATGATGCATGCATCTCCATCGTCATCCCACTGTTGTCGATGTTGCAGGGAAAGATGCAGAGCGTATCAGAAGATAGAGGCCTTCTGCAGATGGAGGCAGCTTTGCCGGATGCTCTGACTCGACGTTTTGGAAACCTGAAAACGGCACGGCACGTAATTGCAGCAACGCTACTCGACCCGCGGTTCAAAGGCGATTATCTCAGCAGTCAGGAGATCGCTGTTGATAAAGTGGAAGTTACTGAATTTCTTCGATTTTTTGATGTTGCAAAAGAATTGAATCCGCCGGGCTTGTCTACAGCGCGGTGTGATACTGACAATAAAGCTGCAGCAATGCCATCTTCAAGTCTGAGGGACGCTCATGACAGCATGTCCAGTTATGCAGACCAGTCGAATGTCGACCGTTCATATGAACTGGCCTATGAACAGCAACTGGAGTCATATTTGAAGAAGCCTCGCGCTGCTCGAACCACTTATATCTACGCATACCGGCATAGTAGTGAGTTCCTAAGTCCCGAACCGGCTGCTCAAAAATAATTGTCTGCTCCACCAACTAGCGTCTCATGCGAGCAGCTGTTCAGCTCTGCAGGGCAGCTGTATGCAGACAAATGCAAAAGACTGACAGGCAAAAATGCAGAAAAGTTGTTTTTCTAGCCTATAATATTTGGCTATTTAACTTCAGCTATTAGTGAATTAAGATTGCACGTCAAACTGCTAAATGAACACATCAGCTGAAAATAAATAATTAGGTATTTTTTCGCTTGTTATGTATAGACTAGCGTTACAGGCCTCCATAGTTAGAATACACAACGTGATGTCTGTATGCATATGCACAGTTAATGTATTGGCATAAGTTTCGGCTTCGGCTTCTTTTACGGCCGTTATTGAGTGAGCAGCTACGGCAAACGTTACGGTTACGGCCATGCAGTTTCGGTTAAAGTTTCGTTTCGGTTACGGCCGTAAACGAAAAAGCAGTTACGTCCACCTCTATTTTTAATATGTGATTACACTGTGCAAAATTAGACGTTTATTTGCAAATCAAGTTCAACTGCTAGAATGAACCTGCTACTGGACAAATTTCTGTAAGTACCATAAGCTGAGCCACAAAGCTGCTTGATTTAGCCTTTTTAGTGTTCTGTATGGTGCTTTTTGTGTCTGATGTGAGCTTATTGGTTTGGAAAGTTGCTTTTATACAGTTGATTTCACCTCTATAACGCAAAACATAATGGGAAGAGAGTGGCCGACCTATATCTGTTGAAAGGATTAAGACATGATAGTTAAAGGATCATATCTCGTATTGCGTATTTAGCAGTACGCTCAGTGGCCAAATGCCACGAACTAAACTATTTCCTATTCATTCAGACCGGATATACCGCTACATCTTCATTAAAGTGCCAGTTGTGCATAGTTCTTAGATGTATTTTCGAATACATCTATTTAAGGTTATAAGAAATAATAAACAGGTCTTTCCAAATGCTCATGTTATTTTTGTTTAAGTTAGGAGTAAAAAGCATTGCATATAAGGCTTAGTAGAAATGCTTTAGTAGAAAGCAAAATTCTTTCTCTTTCTCTTGTGGAACGCGGTTATACTTCATGTGTGGCTTGATTCAGCTTAGTATATTGTAGCCTTTTAAGAGGATCAGAATTTTTTCAGTTAAACATTTTCTAGCAACAGGACGCTTTATTTGAAGCTTTGGATTTTGAATTGTTTTCTCTTCCTCGCTAACCATTGATCTCTTTATTGCACTTGTACCTTCTCTCTCTATCTCTGTCTGTCTGTCTGTCTGTCTGTCTGTCTGTCTGTCTTTCTTTCTCTCTCTCTACGGGGAGGAAATCATCTCGCATACTTTTCATTGCTTTCGACGCACTAGTTTACCTGTAAACTGATGATAAACGTAACCGTTGCGGCTTATGTCTGGTCAAATGTGTGTGTGTGTGTGTGTGTGTGTGTGTGTGTGTATGCGTATATATATATATATATATATATATATATATATATACATATATATATATATATATAGATATATATATATATATATATATATATATATACGTATATGTATATATAAGTAAGAGAAGTCGCAACCTCACAAATTGCATACTAATACAGAAAGATAAAAATAACTAATGAATAAATTTTCCATACTACTTGTCGATCTTTGGGAGCCCATACAAAAGCTGCCAAAGAAGATCATGTTTGACCGCTGGTGGTACATGTGGAGAACAGGGCGTTATTTATGCTGCAGGATGCCAAAGCACGAACTCATGTATGTGGGTTATATAAGTAATAAACTGAACCATCGTTTTCATGGCCATCGCTCGGATGCTTTGCACCGCTTAGCCTAAACTAACCTGCAACTCTCTTTGCTGACAGCAAGGATTTCAGTTTTAGTACGGGCTTGCGTGGAAATATTCTACAGCGTGGTGTCAGTGGCTCAGAGGAACAGTTTCGATTGAATGAAGATCGATGGATAACTGTACACATTGCACCCAAGAGGCATGAACGCTCGAGTGTCAGCAATGGTGGAATTTATGCTTTATTATTTGGCTAATACTACATGATTTTTTAAAATTAATTTCTCGTTAGGTTCCATTTGCGTGTTTATTGACGACTGTCATTAGCATGCATGCACGTACGTTTTTTCTTTCATCCTCTCTAGTTTTTGTAGTACTACTTTTCTAATAGTCTTTGCTCGTCCTTAATCTACCGGATTCTAGATTATACCGGCTAATCCCCCTTAGGTCGGTCACTACTTTTCGCTAATTTTTCCATTGAAATGTTCTTGCCCAATAGTCAACGTGATCAATCAGCAGTAATTCATATACGAATCCATGCAATTCTATTGCCATGTACCTATCTGTACATCCAGAGGAGCCATTTTAGTAGTCCCTTTGAGGAGACTTTAGGTAGTGATCGCATTATGCAGACACGTGGCTAGTGGAGACACAACTGGTGTCGAAGATATCAGCACATTTTGACCTGAGCATCTGTGGGTAGGCGAAAACGTCAGTTTGTGTAACCCGCCATGCTTAAACTCAGCCCAAAGAATGTCATACCTATCCGCACACCCTGCAGACGAGCGTCATCGTCGAAAACTCACAATTAAAAGAAGAAGGTTCCGACATTGCACCGACTATCCTGTCGCTCTATTTCGAAAGCCTGAACTACGTGTTTAAATGACCTTTCATAATTGGATTGCCTGTAAGTAAGGGGAGCGTTGCCGGTCCGGCAATGCCTTCTATCACAGAAAATAGCTATGAGAAAAAAATCACGATCTCTGATTTTCTTGGAGGGTCTATATATGCTGGAATAAAACGCTTGCACCTGAGTGTAACGAGACTGTAATGTGAAATTCACTTGAAAATCTTAAACAGAGTGGAAAGGATTAACATTGTAGCAGGACACCAAAAATCGGAACATTTATTGATTTTTAGTAGTGACAACAAATAGTATCTGTGAAATATCAAGCTCTGTTTATATCTATATGATCATCTCTATCAAAACTGCGTGGATTTGTGGACTGCCGAGACTCTCTCCGCGCATTTAAATAATAACAAATAAATTAAGTGAAGCATTACTTTGTGGCACAAGCTTAACCAAGGCCGGATTACACCCTCAATCGCGCTTAACGTACATGCACACATAACTAGCATAGTTATAACGAAACTGCCACTTTGCGAGTTTTCAGTGAAGCAAAACATGAGATTATGTCATCCATAGGAAGCGACTCAAGAAAGTCATGCTCATTATAGCAAGAAGTGATAAATTAGACAAACTCTACTGGCACATAGTTGAACGTAGATCGTTCTTGACCCTCTGCAGTGCAGTTTGTAAGCATTTGTGTCAAGAAAATTGACGTCATAGTAACCACGTTTGACATTGAGCTTCGAAGTGAAATGTTACTCATGGCTGTGCATGGAGAGCTCTGGAACCTCTGCACGTTGTCTTTCACGTTCCTTTGCTACCATATTAGACTAAATTGAGGCGAAGAAATGCAACTCAGTCACCGGGTCATTATCTAAATCATCTCCATACATTTCAATTAGAGAATTAGCTGCTTTATCTATTTCATCCACAGTCAAGGATGTGACATGGCGTAAGAATGAAAATTTAATGCTAATTTTTAAGTATGCGTCATGTATGTATGGCAAAGGCAAAGAATAAAGCTAATAATTTCGTGACGTTTCGGTTCCTTCTTGGACCATCTTCAGTTTAAAAGAACAAGACTTAAAAAAAAAAAACGAAAACAAAAACAAGCAGAGCACACATCGCCAGAGTCACATTTGAAGTCGAGCTAAAACAGCTCCAACTTAATCGAGTCTGACTGTCCATTAAGTAAGTTGGCGAATTTATGGTGCGCGATCATCAAGCTCTCAATAAACAGACACGCCCATTAGAAGCGACACCTGGGCAAAGTTGGGAAGCAGGCGTGAACATCGAAATCGATCGGCAATTGATGAGTAACCAGGTGTTGACCGATTGAGCGCGACTTTTGCTTGTCTTCCTCGTTGCGTTGGTGCAGGTGGCGGGTTGTCATGCCGATATAGCCAGCGTCGCACTGGCCACATTGAAACTGAAAACAACGCATTTTTGACTCATAATCTTTGGCTGCGCTTCCTTTGGTCTGAAACTTTCGCCAATTTTTCTGCTGGTGAATATTGGCTGAATTTGTACCCGTACTTTACATGCCAGATCATTTAGACGGTGCATTAGGTTGTGCGCACTCTTTTCAACCTTATAAGGAATAATGAATCGCACGATCTCATTGGCGAAACCTCCATCCAAGTTACATTGGCGGGTAATGCACTTTTCGACAAAGTCAAATACAATCCGGTCAAACAAAGCTGAAGGGTAGGCTAACTGCAGATACGTTGTGCGCAAATGTTCAATATTCTCGTTAAAGGTGGACCAATCGCTGCTCAAACGATACTCTCTGTGCAGTTGTTTGTTACTACCGAGTATAAAGAAATTTACTACGACAGCATTGGCTTTATTAAACATTTCTTGTACCGAATATCCGTATGACTCTGGAAGTGCAGTAGGAGACCGGTGTCCGTCGGCTTATGAAAAGCAGATGTAGATGGCATCCGTTTTTCCCTGTTTATCCACGCGCCACAGAACGAGATACAATTGCTCCGCTCCACTTCTGCTGTAAAGGACAGCGACGAATGAAGACTGTTGAGCACACTAAGGAAATCCTTGGTCGCAATTTCGCTATGCGATATTTTCAAGGTGTCATCGACAAAGCGTTTGTAAAACTCGGGAAGTTAGCCTTCGTTGCGATTAAACATTGATTGCGTACACCATCTTTTGACTTTACCATCTATTCGCATCGATGTGTGGAAAATACCATTGTGATGTTGGCCATTCAGTCAAAGTTTAGAAATCCATAAGGAGTGTTCTTGTTCACTGACATCAACACCAACCAACCTTTCAAGATCATCACCTAGTTCAAATGCCCCGAAGTCTTTCAAATGTTGAAAACTGCACTGAAAAATATTAACAAGCGTGGTTCAAACGAAAGCAGTTAAGAATAGGTTATAAATATCAATTTTCTCCTTACAGTTTGAAAAATTTTCTGTACAGGAACAACATTTTCATCGACTCTGAGGCAAAGTCTGCTGTCTCCTTACCGGCAGTAACAAATTCCCAAGGGTGCTAGGACGCTCAAATATGACTTGCAATCATGTCAAGCAAAGAATAGCATCTAGCTGTGTTTGCTTCGGATGCCCTAACTGCCAAGCAGAAAAACCAGGTATGGTAATAAAGGTTATGCTTCAAGACAACGATTTAATCATTTGAGAGAGTTCTAATGCCCAAGCTTTCCCAAGAGAGCATAGTAGATATTAAAAAGTGAACATGGTTGGATCGATTTGTAGCCCTAGGATCTTGTCAGCTGGGGAACGGTTGGGCCGATATTTCGGCCGGCGAACCATAACAAGTTAACTATAATTATTTGCCTGCATTTAGGGCGGGGGGCCGGTGCATACTTTGGGAGCTCCGAGACTGGAGGCAATGCGTCCATTGTCTCATGGATAATCCGGTACTGAGCTTAACGACTGGACGTAAAACATTGGCATCATGCAGCCTCAATAAAGACTTACAGTTTCCACCACTGCCTTGGGGCAACGAGGAGTCTCGGTAAACAGTAGCGGTATTTATTTAAAGTGCTGCTACTATTTAGTTGAAAGAGCGATATCCCACTCTGTATCATACGACTCATAGAACAGTTTAATCATAATGGAAGGTAGAATGATGTTGCAAGGGGATCTCAAAAAACTATTTCCTGGCTTTCCAGGATTCAACATGGCATTTGATTGTTATGCAACAGCGGACCTGCGGCATACCAAGCCTACGTCTATTTGGCACGATTTCTACTTGTCTCTGTCTATGCAGGTTCGAAACTTTCTTCTTTTGTTGTGCAACTATTCTAAAGCTCGTAAGTTCTTCGTGAGCTTTGCTTGAAGAATTATTTATATCAAATTCATCGCTGGGAAAAAGTCTAAGTTGCTACTTCAAACGAAGCTCGACTTTAATACTGACACAAGAGCGCATGCGTTTTATTAATCAAGAACTATGATTTTTTCTTCGTTGACTCTCTTGGCCTGCTGTGATGGCTGGTCATATGATTCATGGTGCATCCTTCACATCAACAGATAGATGAATAGGAGGACGTTGCTTGTGTCGAATTTCGTGACTGCTGACGCGGCTTGCACCTCAGCTAGGAGCCTGAACAATGGCGTCGCGTGACCTTATATGAAATCCTAGCCATATGATAGACCACGAGGCGCTTTTCTTGAAACCGGGCCAGTCGCCATATTGCAATGCGCGCAAGCATGCAATGTATGCTACGAATGAATTTCCTTTATACGGCCAGCTTCATGACTGGCATTTGAGACGAAGATGTCTGCGTATCGCATCCGCTTGTGCCGCGGTGACGCGTAGCAAGCATTCGAATTTAAGTTGTCTGGAGAAAGGGATAACTGGTTTCTAAAAAGTCAAAACCTGTGCGGTCGATGGATGCATAAGAATTTGAGATGACCCTTGCCAGTATCTATGTACTTGTAGCCGTGCAATTAAGTTTGGATATTGTTGCGATAGTACACAGTCATCCTCAATGTCTCGATTATTATCCGCCCTTCCACACGGACGATGAACTTAAAATCTGCACAAAGCATTCCTCGTACGGATGCTGCAACGTTAAAGAGGCATCAGAGTTGCACTACGACTATCAGCATGCAATGAAAGAAACACAGGATCTGATTTCTAGAGATTGCCTGGATTCCTTCCGGGATCTTCTGTGCGCACAATGCCATCCGTATGCGTCGCACATATTCGATGCGGAGTCACCTGCTAGCAGCAATGTCCGATTTTCAAAACGATCTGTCGGTTTTCCTGGTCTCTGTAGAGAGTTTTGCCTTGAAATGTTTGACCGATGTCGTCTGCTGTGGAGAAACGTAGCAAATATCGAGGCCTTTCAGAGCTTTATGATGAATGCGAACTCTACGAACTTCTGCGACTGGGCTCAAATATCTGATCCTGATTATTGCTTACCTCTAGTTGGCACGAAAACGAAAGAGAACGACCGCTTTCTTTCAAGCAGCGATACTCTCACTACATTGTGCGTTCAGGAGCTACCCGGTGTCTATTCCAATCCCCTGCTGGCTGTGTCTCCACTGGATGGAACACACAGGCTGTTTGTTGGCGAACAGCGGGGCATGGTGCATGTACGGTTTGCAGATGGACAGCAAGCGATGGAGCCCTTTCTAGACATTCGAGATCGAGTATTAAACTCTGGTGCAGCTTGGGACGAGAGAGGCTTCCTTGGAATGGCTTTTCATCCGAAGTTTCCTTCTAATGGTCGCTTCTTTGTGTACTATTCAGCACGGTTACATCCAAACGAAAGGTAAGGGGCTTTCGGTGTGAACGCGTAGCATTCATTGGGTCTGATCCCCTTCTGGCGTACATTCCACTCTTCCGAGTAGAAATTTGATGCTTCAAGCTGACTTCTTTTAGTAGGTAAATGGAATGCCTTTACAAAACACTAGAAAATTTTGATCTAGGCAGCTCGGCTTCTTCCTTGCAGCACTTCTCTGCAGGACTCTGTTACAATGGAACGGATGTTTTAAGTCAGCTTCGAACCCAAACGCAGAGAATATTTGTTTCAATGAGAATAATTTCCAGCAGTCTGCGATAAAATCTGTGAGAAAAATCTTGCGATATAATGTAATGATGATAATATTGATAACACCTTGACACTCAATTAGGGATGGAACGGGTAGAAACTACAATGCAACTTCTTTAATTTACATTCTGCTAGAGCGAGACCCTGACAAATTATTGTGGCGAAGTAAATAGCGGACCACAAAATTATAGGTAAAACGAGAGTTATTGTCAATGGAATCTATGGAGATTTAACTCGACATTTTACAGAAAAAGGACTACTCGTTTAATTTTATAATTTTATAATTTATTTTTCATTAAATTATTAAGATAATAGGACATGTTTTGATCAACATTGATTATTTTCAACTAATACGAAAAAATTACATCACAAGCGTTTAAGTAAGAGGCCGTTAATACACCAATTGGTCAATATTTGGCACTACAAATGCTCCCCCAGCAACCGTTAAACAATTCCAGAGAGACGGCACGCAGTAAACTATCATTCAATGATGAAGCACGAAGAAATAACAGTTGTACGCAAGCACGCGGAAATAGTGAAGAGAACAAAGTAGTAAGAGCAAGAGTAAGACAGAAAGGATAGATCTAGAAAAAAAAAGAGTAAGAGGTAGATGGTCAAGTTAGGCGTTAAGGTTAGGTTTCATCCATTGAACAAACATGGAATTCTTCGTTTTACGATGAAAATCCGTCGTGGCTTTATCTTCAACAGAAAGACAAAGGTCGGAACCATGGCACTTACAGTCATCACTCGCTTGCGAATGTTTTGATGCCTGGGAGATTCTCCAATGTAGCAGGCATTACAGCTAGCCCAAACAAATTTATAAATCACTCCAGATTCTAAACACGTGGAAAGCGTGTCCTTTACAGAAAAGTAAAACCCAGACTTATCTGAAACAGAAACAAGTTAACATCAATACCTACGAACAATGTTACGGACTTTTTTGTTTGTTACTTTTTGTTACTTATGTTAGATACAAAACCTATGTGAGTAAGTTAGTAGTAACGCGTTTTTTC
Organism: Craspedacusta sowerbii; assembly: GCA_003687565.2. Taxonomy (NCBI): domain Eukaryota; kingdom Metazoa; phylum Cnidaria; class Hydrozoa; order Limnomedusae; family Olindiidae; genus Craspedacusta; species Craspedacusta sowerbii. The sequence goes on from QQSS02193813.1 coordinate 9,562, forward strand.
TCCCGTCGATATTTTATCACTCAGGTTGGCCTTAGATTCAAACTTACTATGCAGATATCATTTTACATGTCTACTGATAAGGTTCTCGGGAAGTTCATTTGGCGCTAAAATATTTTTTTTCCTAGTTCTGTGTGGAAACCCAGACCATAAGCTGTTGATTTTAAAAACGCAATCGACGAGGGTTGATCAAGCCATTTTATCAAGCCATTTTATATAAAATGGTGCAAAAGCTATTAAATTCAGTTGTAGACAAGAAAATGTCGCTTTACGGTAAATAGAGGTGGTAAAACAATCGCTAATTATTCCATCTACTAAAACAGCGAGAAATGGCAGCTTCCAATCTGTCCCGTGAACTTAATTTTAGGGTGTCTGCTGTTCAGGTAAAATGGGCTCAACATCACTCACTGAACTGATTTAATGCTTGTAATCATTTTTTCGTAGTAGTTAAAAATGATCAATTCTTATTGAAACATCTCCTGCAGAGATAAACGAGTAGTCGTTTTTCTGAAAGCTGTTGAGAATTTAGCGCTACTTCGACCATTTGGTAACTTGATATTTTCATCGACATGCAACGTATCGGTTAAAATGTTGAAATCAAATTCTCAGCTTGTTACTATTTATGCGACAGCATGTTCAGAAACGGTTTTAATAGCAAAAATCTCAAGGAATTGTGGAAATCAATTGTTACCCTGCGCGTTATACCTGATATAAATAATATAGCGCCATTTGTAGTTTTAAGCTGCATAAAACTGAATAGAACCAGCAATAAGACAAATACTGACGAATTCTACTGGCTCCGCTAATAAGCACAAAGAAATTGCTTCAAATTTTTACGTATCATGACAACGTTAGCAAACATTCTTGAAAAAATTGATTGCAGACATAAGTAAAAACTGAACCTTTAAGCTAATATTTAGAGGCAAACTTTGCTTGCATGAAGCTGTAAAAACGCGGGAAAGTGTTGCAACTTTATTGTAGACAATATATAGTAGTTACGTGGACAACAATATCGTTCCAGAAATGTACATTTTTCTTCCTTGACAATTTCGGAAATTTGCGAATGACTTTGGTGAACGAGTCTTACGTGGTGAATGGATTTCTTTGGGTTAAAAATTGTTTTCCAAAAGTTGTTCAGCTTGGCCAATGTGAATTTAATCTTCAGCAAAATCAGTGTATTTACCCGTAGGAACAAAAAGCTAGCGGTGACGAAGATGTCCTTATTTAATGCGTCGTACTCTGGAAGTTTTAAAGTCTGAATTCTTCATGGCTTGTGATTTATTCTTTTGCAGTTGGGGCGAGAGTGGCTGGAGCGCTTCTCATAAAATTCGCGTGAGCGAGTTTACCTTGGACTCAAAAGATCCGAATAAAGCTGATGCCTCGTCAGAGCTAGTGCTTCTAGAAGTCGAACAGCCTGAAGCTAATCATGAAGGAGGAATGCTTTTGTTTGGAGATGATGGCTACTTGTATATTTTTGTTGGTGATGGGGGCGGTGCTGGCGACCAACACGGAGTGCATGGCAACGCACAGAACATGACAACACTGTTGGGAAAGGTTCTCAGAATAGATGTAAACGTCGAAAAGACCGCTTATCGCATACCGAAGGATAACCCTTATAGTACAGCCCAGTCTGTCAGAAAGGAAATTTACGCTTCGGGGATACGTAATATTTGGAGATGCTCCAAAGACAGGGGCAACAAGCTAAGTAGCCACGGAAAGGGTCGCATTTTTTGCGGTGATGTAGGTCAGAATAAACACGAGGAGATCAATATTATACACAAAGGTGCAAACTACGGTTGGAGGGCTTTTGAAGGTTACGAGTGCTTTGACAAACATCTTTGCCGGCTGCCTAGACTGCAGAACTCCACGCGCCCAATATTAGCTTATTCCCACCACGTGGGCAAGTCTGTTGTTGGTGGATACGTATACAGAGGATGCGCCTTTCCTAATATGCTTGGCCATTATATTTATGGAGATACCATCACAGGGCGATTATTCATAGCCAAGGAAGGTAGCGATGGAGTGTGGCTTCAACAAGAAGTTGTCCTCGGAAATGCATCTCTTTGTAACAACGGGCTGACCTCCACATTTGCCACTAACATCTTGTCATTTGGAGAGCAAGAGGATGGGGAAATAGTCATCTTGAGCACGTTTTGGCCTGGGCCGAATAGCAATGGAGGGCGGATTTACCGCATCGTTGATCCCACACGAAGAACCGACCCAAATAAATGCAAGTTTTCTGCACGTGTTCCTGCATCCCCTCCCAAAATAAAACGCAGGAAGATACTTCGTAACGCATCAAGAAAAAGCGAGAAGAGGAAAACAGCAAAAGCAAGATCTGGAAGTAGCGAGTAGAATAAATACGATGGCATGAAAAGTCCTCCGTTTCCTGGAATCTTCGGCATGATCTAGTCTACTCGTTTGCAGTAGAATATCTTATGCAGACTACCTAGCTGCTTAAGTGCCCTCAAACTTATCTGATTATCGATAACAAATATTCATATATCGGCGGTCGTTTCAATGTTGCATGAATAAAGAATCTCTTAATGAACTCACGAATGCTTTAACATACCTTTTTAATGCAAACATTCTTTTGATGCTTTTTATGTGCTTTTGTATATTTGCTCTAACTAAATTCCTCCTATTAATAAATATTTAAAAAATGGAGTCGCCTTTTTCATTATCCTACAATTTTTACGAGCACACGTTTATGCTGTTTATGCTGTTCACTATGTATTTTCTGGAAGGTCGATTCTCTAGAAAATAAGTCATGCAGAATCTTATTGAAATAGTACGTAAATTAATGACTAGAACGTTGCCATGGTTTTGGTCAGGTGGGTCGAATATGAAGATGTTAATGTTCAAAGTAAAATTTGATTTAGAAAGCGAAAGCTAATTTATGACCGAACAATTTTTTGTAAATAAGTTGCTAGTAAACAAGTTGCTAATAAATTAAAAGAAATTTAATTATAGGCTTGTAATACCACAGAAATTCTGTAAAAAATATCAGCATAAGGGATTCTTTTTTTTTTTTTTTTAGAATTATAAGGTTTGAGGTGGAGCTCTACAAGGTTGGACTTCATCAAATTGTAGCAGACAATACAAAGGAGATAACGAGATCAAAAACCTGTAAGATTATTATCATCACCATCATCACCATCATCGCTATCATCACGATGATCACCATCATCAACATCATCACATCATCATCATCATCATCATCATCATCATCATCATCATCATCATCATCATCATCATCATCATCATCAT
>QQSS02193835.1:0-12823 GCA_003687565.2 Craspedacusta sowerbii
AATATATACAGAGAGATAAACATATATATATATATATATATATATATATATATATATATATATATATATATATATATATGTTTATATATATATATGTATCATATTATTCGTGCTTGCAATCTGCGTTCTCCTCTATAGTACTCTGTTTGGACCGACGCCCTGAATTCGTTGCTAGGAAAGGAGGTAGGTTTATAGCCATCTTCGCGCCGCGACTATTTTTTGGCTGAGTTCTATGATGTATATGCTTTGTTGTTGTTGTTGCTTACTCCTGGAGCAAATGTTATTAGGTATCCTGATAATCAGCGGCGTGCAAAATAGATAGTTTGTGCCCAAGAGCTTCGCTAAATTACCTTAACGTTTTCTACAAGTTATGTATTCAGGTTTCGTTACGCGAACATTTGATTAGCGGGGTTCATTGGAATCCATTTCTCTGCAATGGTGCAGTTTCTGTACGCGATTCACGTTTATCTATGCGCTCGTCACTTATATCTATGCGCGGGTCACGCATATATCTGTGCGCGGGTCGTACCGTAGGCGCGCTCGGCCGAGTTTCAAAATGACGTCGACACGCTGCTGAACATGGAGATGAAGTTGCTTCTGCTCGATCTCGAGAACATCCGCATTCCTGAGACGTCACCACCCGTGCCTCCAGAGCCTGACAACTACAACTTCTACTACAAGGATGACTAGTCCTGTTTCCCGTTTCGTTGTTTGTTGATGGGCCTGGTAATATATCGTCGTTTGTTTAGAGTCGCTTCCGTGGCAGCGAGATCCAGCGTTTGCTTTTTAGAGTGAGATCGTACTTTTTGTAGTATTTTGGGATAGGTAAATGTAAGTACGTGTCAGTATGTGCGTGTATCTGAGAGTGTTGTTCCGTGTCTGCATGTGGAGTTCGTGATCGAGTGACTACGCCCCTGCTTGTGCGTTGGTGTGTGCAGGAGATAAGCTGGAGGGGTAGGCACACGTTTGTGTCTTCGCCACGCGCTAGGTTTTCCATCTCCCTGACTTGACAGCGCGGTACGGAAGGAAAACTGGCTAGCTGCCGTTTGCCCCGCTCCCCTATATCTGTATGAGCACGTGTCAGCCACTGCCCATGCGTCGATATTATGCTGTTGAAGAGCTGAAGCTTGTGTTCCGTTTGCAATGGCGTGTAGGTTGTTTGGTAGGTAGCAGAAAGTAATGACGAAGCACAGGACCTGAGCACTACCATCTTGGTATGCGCGGAGGGTTTCGTTGCATGAACTGATTGGACTAATCGCTTGCTTATTCGTCCTTTCAGATGGTTTTTCTTGTCTTCGTGATCCGGGAACGAATCTTGTGGATGGTGGTGGTGGTGGTGGTGGTGGTGGTTTGTGTGTGTGTGTGTGTGTGTGTGTGTGTGTGTGTGTGTGTGTGTGTGTGTGTGTGTGTGTGTGTGTGTGTGTGAGTGTGTGTGTGTGTGTGTGTGTGTGTGTGTGTGTGTGTGTGTGTGTGGTGTGTGGATGTGGTAGAATAGAGCTTCTGAGTTAGCCAGTGTTGCATTGTTGTCCTTCGATTATCAGCCTGCTTTGTTTCAGCCAATTCGACTACAGCTTTTTTTTTTAATTTGTGCTCAAGTGCTCTTTTTATAATTGCGTTGTTTTTTTTAGAAGGAATGCCGGTAAATTGCACTTTTTTTTGGTTCGTATTTCATATGCAAATTCGTTCGTTATTGTGCGTAGGGTATTGCGGGACGGCAGGTCGTTGCTGATTCGGGATTAGGCTGCTAGGTCGGTATGAAGAGGATCGGTCAGGTGGAAAGCCCGCCGTGGAGTTCTTCCACTCTTTGTCGATTTTTTGCACAGAGACTTAGTTTTCTACTATTGATTTCGGTGTAATACTGTTCGTGAATTGCTTTTCCTACGTGGATAGCACTCAATATTGTAAAATCCATCATTTTCCCAATATTTGTACTTATCTTTATGGTCATTAACGCTTTACTTTTCTGATTGAATTAGTGCAATCTGCTTTGTAGCTTGTAAACTCGTAAACGATTAGTGCTTGTAAAGAAACTCGCTATTATGAAAAGAAAGTACAGCTATCGCTAAATTATTTCGTCGATTGTGTGATGTTTCGCTCGTCACCGGTTGGCCGGTTGTGTCAAGTTTCTTTGTATTGTTGTCGAATCGAGCAAGAAAGTTTTTGCTGCGGAGGCTTCCAGTGCGCATGCGCGAAGTCGATTTGGCAGCTTGCCTTCTGTTTAGCATGGCTACCGGATGCAGCATTGCTTGACATTTAAGATGCAGCTGGTTGATCCTGCTTGCGTCTGCGTCTCAAGGGCGTGCGACTGTTACATCATACTGGTTTGCTTGATAGCATAGTCTGGCCTGCTGGTGTACCTTAGTAAGCCGGTGTTGTCCGCAGGCTTCTGATTGATGCATCCACCGCAGGCCCAGCACCAACGCTGCCACGGAATGTCTAACGAAACAGCCGCCACAAATGAATATTCGGTTGTTGCCGGGGTGTCCAAACTACGGCCCGCGAGGCCTTTTACTACGGCCCGCGGATGCCTTCCTCAACATTAAGAAAAGTGCGAAAACCTATGATACGTTGAATGTCGCGCTTCTGAGGGGCGATCTTACTTTAGGAATTTATGCTTCGGCTCCACATACCCACATCAGATGCGCGTGGCTCGAGTATACCAATAACAATAACATCTCGTTTTGACCATAACACTATATCCAGCCCACAGCTTCCTATCAGTAACTCATCAATCCGACCATTAAGCGTTCGTGTATTCATTTCCACTACACGAAGATTAGTTGCTTCGTGTAGCTCCAGGATTTTTTCGAGTGAGAAAGTTTCTTCATCTTTTACCTCGTATTGTTTTTTTTTTTTTTTTTGGCTTTCTTATTGTTTGTCGTATGGACTGCACCCGACGCCATCTTGCTCGCCAACCCTTCAACACGGCCGTCGATGTGGCCCTCAGACGGTAAAGTTTGGAGACACCTGGGCTGTTGGATCCCTTCTTCTTCTGCTGCCCAATTAATCAACTTGATATAATAGGACGCACGCAAAAAAGTCTTTTGATTCGCATTCTTTCTTGTAAACGAAGCTTCGACGGGGGTCGATGTCGCCCATTCATAAATAAATCCATGGGGTTCCAGTGATTGGCGGAGGAGTCTTTTAGCGCGGATGCTCTTAACTCGCCGACTCAGCAAGAAGTAGACACCGCAGCCAGATCGAACCAGCTCCTATTTTCAGTGCGATTCGCTCAGTACGTTTCATCTGCCGGCCAACTAGGAGAGCCTCTACGCGGCGGCCGGTGGGCAAGCAGGGTATGTGACACTTTTGTGCCTACCCTGTTTGGCAAATCTCCTACGAAGACCTAACCAGCACAACACGACTTCGTCGTCCGCTGGAAAGGTATTCAAGAAGAGTGTCTCCTGGTAACAGGGGACAGTGCGATGTCAGCTTCCCTGCGCATCTGGGAAACTCCTAGCTCTTCAGCAACAACAACAACGTTTCATCTCCCACGGGCCGCAACCTTTAAACCTCGAGGTCATTATAGGAAAGCTCTATGAAAAAATTCAACAGTAGCATGCCAGTTGCCATGGTTCTAGTACAACATGATTTCTACGCCTTATTTACGTTTCATCGTTTCATCGTTCGTCGTTTCAACGTTTCATCTCCCACGGGCCGCAACCTTTAAACCTCGAGGTCATTATAGGAAAGCTTTATGAAAAAATTCAACAGGAGCATGCCAGTTGCCATGGCTCTAGTACAACATGATTTCTACGCCTTATTTACGGTCGAAAAGAGCGGACAGGGGGTACCAGCTAACACATTTGATGACTTCCGTATATGCACTAAAAACTGGAAGCTTCCAGGTGGACGAGGCTAATTGTCAGCTCTCGTAAATATTTACCAATTTAATTGTTCCATATATAGGCAGGGTGTAGATGATAATTCTTTAAAATACTCTTTGTTCTAACGCAACTCTGTTTTAGGAATAGAACATCATCCGTGATTTCCCCTGCTTTGGAAAGATTATTTACAAATCAACATAAGTACTTGTGCTAGTCGAAATTGGTTGGGTAGAAAGTACATTGCCATGCCGTTTTACAATCCTGAAAAATATTTATTTGGGGGTGGGCCGAGTTTCAGCCCTATTTTTTAGCCTACTCAATATAGATACTATAGACACGCGGTCGGCCTTGAACATCCGTCAAATTGGTAGGTGTGTTGCTCGTGTTGGCACCCTTAAGTCTTGCGATAAAGTTGATGTATGCTAACTTCCTTGTATAGATGCATGCTTGATTTAGCTCTTGCCTTACTTTTGAAAGTAGCTGCTGATGCGCTCGTTCGACTATGTAGATGTAAGCGTGGTTTCAGCCATTGAAATGCCCGAAAAGTTTGCAAATTTTTCTTTGCAACGTTTTCTTACCCCCGGCGTCGAGAAGATCACGTTTTCGGCGCGCCTTCCGATAAATATGTTCATAGCTAACCAATCAACGCTGACTCTTTATTATAGCTTCGTTACCCAATTGGTGGAATGGGTTTCGGGGCGCTTAGAAACAATTGTTCCTTTGCATCGTCTTAAGCTTGCATGGACGCTGTGACCAACCCTGATCTGCCTTCCAGCACATTCACGTTTCGCCAGAGAAGCAAGGTTGGAGCAAAAGACGCTCTCGAAATCGCGACCTTTAATCAAGCATTACTCGTGTTGTATCTCGATCTTTATTAGTCAGAATGCGTGAAATTGTTCATATTCAGGCTGGACAGTGTGGCAACCAGATTGGTGCAAAGGTATAATTGCTTAAATCTTTAATAGACTTCGTTGCTTTTGTTCTGTGTCAAAAGGTGACTTTTGGCGCCATTTCCAATGCCGCGCAGGAGGCAAGTGTCATATCAAGTGGGAAATGTGTCGTTTTTCCTATTGTATGTCAGTGTTGCATGTTCTGTAGCGACCAGCGTAGGAAAGGTTTCTTTTTTAAATGGCTCAAGAGTAGCGTTGCATGCTGGGGCCACGTTGCGTTGGCTGATCTGCGCCCCTTTTAAAGATTTTCCTCCGTCTTCTGCGATCGAGGCTTCACACTTTCTGTCTTTATCTTAAGTTCTGGGAGGTCATCTCCGACGAGCATGGCATTGATCCTACTGGCACATATCATGGGGACTCGGATCTTCAACTTGAGCGTATAAATGTGTACTACAACGAGGCTACTGGTAAAGCAGTCCATTTTGGTGCTTGCCTTCTAAGTGCAATGTATCATGATGTTAACCTCTGCCATCTAGCTCTAATATTCTTATTTAAATTACGTCGAGCTTATTAGTAAGGTAATCAGTTATCTGCCTGTTACTTAGCATAAATTCGATTTTTATAGGTGGCAAGTATGTGCCCCGAGCTGTTCTTGTTGATCTTGAGCCGGGTACTATGGACTCTGTACGATCTGGACCATTTGGACAGTTATTTAGACCAGACAACTTTGTTTTTGGACAAAGTGGTGCTGGTAACAACTGGGCAAAGGGACATTACACTGAGGGAGCTGAGCTAGTCGACTCTGTTCTTGATGTTGTCAGGAAAGAGGCGGAGGGTTGTGACTGCCTACAAGGTTTTCAACTTACACATTCGTTAGGTGGAGGCACTGGTTCAGGAATGGGTACTTTGCTTATTTCAAAGATTCGAGAGGAGTATCCTGATCGGATCATGACCACATACAGTGTTGTCCCATCTCCTAAAGTGTCAGACACTGTTGTAGAACCGTACAATGCAACCTTGTCTGTCCACCAACTCGTTGAAAACACAGATGAGACCTTCTGCATCGACAACGAAGCACTCTATGATATTTGCTTCCGCACTCTGAAGTTAACAACACCTACCTATGGTGACCTTAACCACCTTGTGTCAGCTACCATGAGTGGAGTAACCACTTGTCTCAGGTTTCCTGGTCAGGTATGAGTATATATTGACTCCGTTTTTTATACCTGTGCTAGATCTTGCTTGTACATGTATCAAATTTGTATTAGGTGCGTAAAGAAAGTTCGTAGACCCTGCTAGGTTCCATCAATTCTGGGTAATGAGCTATTTGATGATTTACCCATGTGAAACCATTTGTCCAGTGTTATGCGTTCTCTTATCTGTAGTTGAATGCTGACCTAAGAAAGCTGGCCGTAAACATGGTACCATTCCCGCGTCTCCACTTCTTTATCCCTGGCTTTGCTCCTCTCACGAGTCGTGGATCACAACAATACCGAGCACTGACAGTACCAGAGCTTACCCAGCAGATGTTTGATGCCAAAAACATGATGGCTGCATGTGATCCTCGACATGGTCGCTACCTGACCGTTGCAGCTATGTTCCGCGGACGCATGTCAATGAAGGAAGTCGATGAGCAGATGCTGAATGTGCAGAACAAGAACAGCAGCTACTTCGTCGAATGGATCCCGAACAACGTCAAGACAGCCGTATGTGATATTCCACCTCGAGGCCTGAAGATGTCTGCCACTTTTGTTGGCAACAGCACAGCTATACAGGAGCTCTTCAAACGCATCAGCGAGCAGTTCACTGCTATGTTCCGTCGAAAGGCCTTCCTCCACTGGTACACCGGCGAAGGTATGGATGAAATGGAGTTCACGGAGGCGGAGTCGAACATGAATGACCTTGTTTCCGAATACCAGCAGTATCAAGATGCAACTGCTGAGGACGAAGGAGAATTCGATGAGGAGGAGGGGGAAGAAGAAGAGGCTGCTTGAAGTTGGGAGCGGTCTCCAATTTCGTTGTGGTTAGTTGGCCAAGGGCATTACACTGGACGGTGCAGCGGCAGGCAATTAAATTTGCACGAAAATAAGCACGAGCTTGGTATCCTTTCTTTGTTAAACATTCTTGTAGTCCGCTATTTTGTTCGAGTGTCACTTGAGTGGTAATGCATGATGCTGAGATGCTCTTGCTTGTTTTTGCTCTCTCTCAGCGAAGTGGTCTCGGCGACTAAAGTCCTTTCTCAATCTGGATCTCGAGCCCTTTAGTTTCTTTCTTGACATTTGCTCGTTACCACCGCCAATCAAATCAGTTTTGTCTAGTTGAGTTTTGCACTATGTAATCAAGGGTACAAATCTTTTTGGACGAAAAGAAGTAATATGCCTAAAATCAGGACAAAACTAGTGTTTGTCTAAGGTTCGTCCGGGGTGGGATTTCTATGCGTTTCGCCATTCGCAGAACCCATCGCTCATTGCTGTTTTGGCAGTTGCCCATTGGTAGGTTTTAAGGGTTCAAGATGCAAAACACTTGTTCTAAAAACCTTACTATTCAATTCTAAGAAACCTAGAAGGTCGCAGATCTGTCTCGTACACAGTGGGCTCTGCCTACCATTTATTTACCTCGTTATTATCGTTTTCAGTAGTGCTGTTTCGATCAGCATGTGACCACGTCAGCGGTGGGATTCGGGCTCGACGGATTCGGCCTATTCTCTTGGTTGAGTACCGCTGTCGGCTCCACGGGGGGGGGGGGTAACTTAATGTGAGCACCTGCTGCTTGCACGACAGTTCGCGTTTGTGTGGACTTCCTCCCACAAGCGATCAACCCACGGTGTTCTTGTTTTATTAATTCTTTTTTTATACAGTTTGTAGGAACACCAATAGAGAATTCCGATTAAGTTGTAGATTGAGGTTGTTGATGTGCGTAACTGAATCGGATCTACAAGTCCGGGGTTTGCCCATTCATTGCATGTAGGTGCAAGACTGATTTAGCTCGCCTCAAGACGCTGCTTCCCACTGGTAGCATGTTGCGTTTTTGCGGATGCATTATCAGATTGTTGACTATCAAGGAAGCTAACAAGAGCAGTTGTTTTGTATGCAAAGGGCAACACTGCTATTCAACACGCTTAAAGTCTTCTATAACTTACTATTCCAATGTTGCTTGTTTTTATGGGGTTTTGCAAACGCTGACCTTAAAAGGTTGTATAGCATACAGAAAGCATTGTTCCTTAACAAATAACAAATTTGCTTGCATGTGGTGAGCGACCGCAGTGCCCAGAAAACGTGTTACGAACATTTTCCTTGGTCTTGGAGATGTACACTATTGCATCTACCACATTTGTATTTATAAATGGCTCCAGGTTATAAGTATAATGGCACTTTTTCATTACAGGAAGACTATGAAGTTAAGTAACGAGAAGACTTGATAGAGAAATTAAATCATCAGGAAATTAAGTTAAAGACTAAGAATGGATTCAAGTTGTTATTCAGGAAGCTGCCGCTTTTGGATATTTCTTAGGTGTTTAGACAATGAAACAAGAAAGGGCACAATGACTTGAATGCCATTCTTCTCTTCATTCTGTATGTCCTTTTAATTACAAGACTTTTGATTTTCAAGCAAATAATAATTTCTTTAGCATAGACTTACATATAAACAAGTTTCAGTCATGTTTTCATAGCGACGTAAGCGGGCAAATTAAAGAAATTACAGTCCAAATGGACCGACAATTTAAAGCGATGTAACTAATTGGTCTAACCCAGTAGCTGTGTCGTCTAAAAACAGGCGAATTTTACATTCACAACAAGGGACACACTTTCATGTTTTATTTGCGCGTTTAAGTTTTGTTTAACATTAGAATTTGAAGTGCCTCTTTGGTTCGCAAAATGATGTCGCTTAAACCACGGTCAATGATTTTAAAGTATGAGATAGTCCAAAAGAAAAAAAAAATGATGTCGACACCTGACGTCGTTTTAAGGGGTGTCCTCTTTCAGACGACACGCGTATAAGGAAATCTAGCCTCCTAGCGGCTGTTGAAAATGTACCAGAGCCGATATTACCGCTGAAAAGCCTCTGACTTAACGTTTGCCGTATAGGTCCTTGTAAAACAGAAAATAAAACTGCAAAAATATCTAGCATAGTGGTTCTGGTAGTGTTTCCGTGGTACCAGGTCGTTATTTACTGTTCGAAGCACGAGGCTTTTTAAACCAGAATATTCGTGATAAAATCAATGTACGATGCCATACATCGTACCTGAAAAAAAAAAATAACCGTTGCAAAAATCAATTAGACCGATTTGAGGCAGAATTAAACATAAACTGCAATTCCTTACAGGACACGCATTGATAAAAAATAATTGTTATTAACAACCAAGTCAGGAATAATCCCCTCCGAAGATGTAACATTTATCCGCATTTATTGAAGTGTTTTTTGTTTGCACCATGAACTTGATGGTTGCCATGATGGGCATACAACAAAATTTTTCACAACTTATAAACAAGAACATCAGACAGCAAAGCCATACAGCGCCAAGCACATAGCCCCTATGAGTTGCAGAAGCACTGGATTCGACCAAAATGTAAGTCCTCAATGCCGTCTTATGAAATTAGGCAACTTGCTATCTGCAAAATCATTCAGTTATCGAATTCATGTGCTCGCAAGGCACTAATCCATAGCTTAAGTTATTTAGGAACCGAGGGCTCATGGGATGATGGATATTGTACGTAGATATTTCTGAAGGACGCTGTATTTGCGTCACTGCCACTTTGAAGTCAGTGCAGGCTTCAGATTCTAGGGGAGGCTTGTCAAACTTAGTCCCATAAGAAATTATGGAAGGGAAGAATGAGGTTTTAAACTTTGAAGTACTCTGCGTAATCGAATGGTCACCTAAGTATATTCAAGTGCATCTAGATGGTTCCGAAGCGAGCAAGTATGCCAGTTCTATTTTCAAAAAGATATTCCAGAAAAATCGAAGTCGTCTTTAAGAGCGTCTTGCGGCCCACTTTTCTCTTCCGAACTTTTTGTAAAGCTTTGCAGATGGCAGTGACGAACTTACAGATAAAGAGTGATACACTTTGTATCCGTAGTCAAGGACGGGTCTTATAAAGGGCTTGCAAATAGCTTTTATAGCATTTTTTTTCTTTTTACAAATATTTAATATTGGTTAAAGATCCGATACTACACCCAGGTGCATAACTTGTTCCACCACTAGGCCAATAATAGGATCTGTCGTGCGGCTTCAAATTGCTTTGTCTCGATTATTCGGTTGTTTGTCTTCGGCGTTGGCTTCTACGATCATAAGGGCAGCCTGTCAAGCACTTTCTTGTCAGTTCGGAGGAATATTAGCTGCATGTACGAAATCAGTGTTCAGAAATTTGCTTACAAATCTATAATAACCCTGGAACTATACACGGTGAACATTGGTTTTGCTGTCCCAACATTCCTAAGAGCTCATACTTAGCCAGAGGCACAGAAGAGAACAATGCATAATATCAATCTTTCAAGAGAAAGATTCATAGAAACGGTTCTGTGTAACAGTACCTCCATAAATTCTATGCTAAAAAAAAAAGACGAAGGTTACTACCCTAAGCACTTTAAAGACGGGATGTGGGACCAATTTGCTATCTGCAGAAGCGACAAGACCAGACAAGAACAGCTTCAAAGACAGGGGAAAAATTAGCGATCGAATCCTTAAAACTATAATTATCGATTTTATGCGTATGTCGGCCAGTGGGTGGGTAAGTGTGAGAGTGGATGAGTACGTGACTGAACGTCGAAGTGAGAATGTAGCGATTTATAACAAGATGGAGTGAGAGAGAGAGAGCCAGAGAGAGCGGAGAAAGATTGGGGAAAAAGCGGTATAGCTTGAGTGAGTCAGGGGAAGATATAGACAGTCAAATACATATTCCTAATTTTTTAGGTCGCTGCTGAAAGAACATATTTAATCGCAAAGCAGCGGGCTTGTTAGATCGAACAGCAGACATTCGAATCATCAATTTTCAAACTTTTCCGGAGCCAATAAGATTATGCTTCATGCACTTCTTTGTAATACAATTGGTTACGCGCGCTCAAACTACTAAATATGGGTTCAACGCTCACTGGATGAACACTTGAGGATTACTTCCTTGCAGCTACTCGAGATGCCTATAGCGTTAAAAACCAAAAAAGCTCGATGTTTTAATTAAATTATTAAGAAGCTGCTATTACATTTAAGCAAGAAAGAGAAAGCATATAAGCCCATTGTTATGTATGTATAATTTGCTGCTACTAAGTGAGCTTGCCCCCGGCAATAAATATCGTAGCAACAAGCTTACGACAAGAAGTTCGAAATGAAAACTGCGGCAGGCATTCACGAGCACACATACTGTGGTGGGGACGCCGAAAGACAGCACAAATATCTAGGCATATTTAACTCAAACTAAACATGCGTGAGATCGTGCACCTACAAGCTGGCCAGTGCGGTAACCAAATTGGAGCAAAGGTAAGTTCTGACAGTACTTTTCTAGGTTTGTTTCGTTCTATCATTTCACAAAATTATGCTACTTACGTGCATGTCCAAACATCATAGCAATTAATAGCTGAATAAGGCAGTTAGAATCAACTTCTAGCAATATTAGATTTTATATTGCTAAACGCTTAATACCTCCGTTTCCGAATATAAATCGAACATATTAAGCCTATTTGTTATTGATGAGGTCCACTAAACAACAAAGCTAAATCCGCGTATTTCATAAAATTCCCGCTCCATGTGTTATTTATGACGCTGCTTTCGTGAGAGGGCAACCTTACATCCTTAAAAGTATAGGAACGACATTAACTGCAGAACTAATCAATATACGTTTTGACAATTAGTTTTGGGAGGTGATCTCGGACGAACATGGCATCGATCCTACCGGAACGTATCATGGAGATTCGGATCTGCAACTAGAACGCATTAACGTTTATTACAATGAAGCGACAGGTAAGGTACTTTTATTCGGCCATGGCCCGCGGCTAGAAGCTTACCGTAGATATGTCTTGACATCTGGGCATGGAAGGAATAGTCATTAATCTACATGCAATCAACTAACTATGGCGAGTCACCTTCAGGAATTGTCTTAGACCGTGGTTTACGCCACCAGTTTCTAATAGTGTAAGCCGCCTTAAGTCTACAGGTCGTGAAATTTTTCTTAAATTCCATTCAAAAAATTCAAAAAGATACATGGCCATCAAAATGCAGAGTTTTGCGGGTTGAAGGAGTTCGACCTATGGAAAGAGTCATAACTAATATTATTCAAGGTGATTGCGCAGCCAATTAGCTTACCCGCCTGTTTTGGATGTTTGCTTATAAGTATGCTCACTAAGTGCAACCACCAACACAAACGTAGCGAACGTATCAAGTGTGCAGTACAGTGTTTTCAGTGCTAAGAGGCTGGCGAGATGCGTTCAAAGTTCGCACTTTTGTGGATATCAGCCGCCTATACGTTCAAGCATGGCGTGAAGTGGACTCCCGTATTATTTGCTGTAAACTTTTTGATGTCGGCACAGCATGTCTCTTGGCAGGTCTTCATTTGCCGGTAAAACCTTCCGTTTAATTTTCGTCATCTTCCGCTTCATGCTGCTCCAGCTTTTCTTCATTCAACTATAAACCTCTTTCTCTAGCCCTCGTCTTAAGGGTAGCGCATACATTGGAGACAGTGGGATGTTGGATGTCGACAGTTTGCTATGTAGAGCATTGCTATGCGGCTTGGAATTAAGCCTGCAGTGGCTAAACTCCTCTCAACCAAAAGAAAGCCGGCATTTGGAGTTTCATCTCAAGTCAAATACCAGAGGGATAATACACTGTAATAGTTTGATATCTACACAGTCGTCATACCACTTTCTGATACTGATACTAGTAACTAGTATCCTCAATCTCGTCATTTTGAGAGCGACGACCTCCGTTTGACCAATTTGGTGGCCACCAGGTCCTCTATCCCACAATTTGGCAGTGAACAATCCCTGCAACAAACCGAAAGAACAACGGTCGGTGGTCAATTGTAAACCAGAACCCGGACATTCCTAATACATACATACATACATACATACATACATACATACATACATACATACATACATACATACATACATACATACATA
>QQSS02193846.1:0-12821 GCA_003687565.2 Craspedacusta sowerbii
TAACCGGCGCCGATCAGTCGCCGTTGAAAGCCATATCCTAAGACACGGCCTATTAAACTCGGTTTAATGTCATGAGCTGGACATATGATATACATGTAATATGAATATATAATATGTATATATATTCGCTAATTTGATCAACGATAATTCTATATATATTCGCTAATTTGATCAACGCTAACTCTTATATATATATATATCGTACGTTATATAAATATACATAGCGTTGATAATGGCTCGAGCACTCTAAGGAAGATTTTGCACATGGGAGGACAGTTCAAACTTCATTACTCCCGTATAAAAGTGCTTCAACTCAAACATCATGTATCATGATACACAATTCCATATAAGCTTCAAGAGTGCGTTATTATTAATGGTCATGGCATCTGCAATGAGTGCAAGACGATCTCGGCATGTGGAAAACTTGCATGCATGGTAATCTGGCCCTGCTTCCTGGTAATCCAAGTCATCTGTCAAACCTTATTGAACTCCAAGGATCTGAAAAGCTCTTTCCCCGCGAGTTGAACGGCGCCAGCGCCTAAAAGGGAAGCATCGAGTCGAAGTGCATGCTCCCGCAGCCTTGCTAACCCAGGAGTGCTGACCTTGACTGGTGCCTAGACGAAAGCACCCACGAAAATGGCGGGGTTAAGTTGGCAGCCCGATCAACAAGGACTTGAACAGATACTCCAACTCTTGAAAGAGAGCCAGAGTCCGAACACGGAGACTCAAAGAGCAGTTCAACAGGTATTCTCTCCTGCGTTCTTTATTTTTCTGTTTCATGCTTAGAGCATTTGATATAGCGTGAGTACCGGCAACGACGGTGCTGTTGCTTTGCTAAGGTGGGCATCTAAGGATTTCGTAAAGCTTAGGGAAAGACACACCTAGCTTTGGCATTGATATTAAGCAGATCTTAATTGCTTCAGCGCTCCTTGAATCGGTCGTGAGGCGTTAGTGGGAGGCTTGCGATGTGTACCTAGTACTATGTATGGTGATGGTTTATCATATTGAGTGACCATGAGGTGCAAAAGAAAACCAGAACCTTGTCTTCTGCCTGAAAACTTATTAGGTTGCATGAGACTATTCAGGTTGGTGGATTTGGGTGCGTACAGTCCTTAAAGGTGGTGTTAGCATAACGCAACATGGAACTTTGGTTCTATCTGAAGATCCATGCTGGATCTACTTTAATGCGTGCTTACGTAGATTGCCTTACATCTACCAGCTGCTCTATTACGTCATGCCAAAATCATGTTGGTTAAAATTTTTTTCTGTGACTTCGTTGCGTAGTTTCAAGTAGAAGTGCTTGCAGGTGATAGCGCAAGCTAGGATTGTGTCCCGCAAAACATGACTCTTTTCATTTCTTTCATAGACATTTTTAAATTTAATTGTCATTGTTGATGAGTTCACAAGGATATTTTATATCCTCGCTAGAATGCTTTTCTGCTTAGACTGCTCTAATGAATCTGCTTCTTGAATTTTTGTCATAGAAACTTGAGTCACTTAATCAATTCCCTGACTTCAATAACTATCTGATATTTGTACTCACGAAGCTCAAGTCTGAAGGAATCGGTATGTGTTGTTTTGCAATCCTATTTGGACTTTCCTATCCTATTTCATGTGAATGGTGCCGATTGCTAGCTCTGGTCATACATTCATTCATTAGTTTTGCTTTGCTTGTTGTGCCTTGTTCGCATGTTCCAAATATTCTTTTAGTTTTCGATCATATATTATCATGGAATTTTTGTCCAAGGCATGTAAGGTTTACTTGCATTCTGAATGCAAGGTTGGCTTAGTGGAAATCCTGCTTTGCTATGGATGAGGAATAACAAGATATAGCATGTAGTGCTCTCATTAGATAAGTGCACGGATACATATTTTGTGCTGCAGTTTTGTCTTTCATTCAGTTTTACACCAGAAGTGTAGGTGTAGTCTATCAGCAAAGTTTCCTGGTTTTGTTTTGCTTCCCGAAGCACTTGCTATTTTAAGGTCCATCACATTTTTTTATTTAAGTGGAATAGGTATGGTGTCCTACCAGCAGCTAGTGGAGGTGATCAGCATGATATCTGGCAGCAACTGATGATGATTTGATAATGAGATTAGTCAGTTAACCTGCTAGGGGATGGGCAAGATAGCATAGGGTATTTGGCCAGGGTCATACAGGACAGCCAACTTGTCCATCAGATGTAGCATGTCTTCATGGGCAATTTACAAGCTATTCAATTCAAGTTTTGTCATGAAGAAAGCTATAAAAAGTTAAATGTGCTGATCTACGATGACCCTGGCATAGTATTGTTTTTGTTAGATGCCGCTTCATTGTAAGCATTTGAGACTGACCTGAAAAGTTTACACAAAGATGGTCTCCTTCCTGGAGTATGGAAACTTAGCTGGAGCGCATCTGCGTATCATTTTACTTGATTTCTGTTATGTCTGACATGGCCAAGTTTGGTGTCTGAGCTGTCTTCATTCTGCATGTTACGACTGTTACAGAATGGCAAGAGATGCTGATGTTTGGTTGTCATTTTATTAACTACATCTAGGGTTTTTGAATGCATATGCTTATTGTGATGTTCAAATTACATCATCAGTTTAGTCATTGCTCCTGCTAATGTGCTTACTAACAATGCTTAGGCTTAAAAACTGCTGAACTCTTAGGTGCCTGTACTTCTTCTTTATTGCCTCCTTGGACACAGCTTGACTCTAATACATTGTTAGGATGCAGCTAGTTCAATGCAGTTCACTGATTAGGTGATATGAGGACTGTTGTCGACTAGTACTCAGGATCAGTATTATTCCAGTTAAGATGTGTGGTTTTGCTGTCATTGTACTCTTTTCCTAAGTATAATAAACACAGGAAGCCGTATTTTGTGGGCAAAGGCAATTTTCAGAATAGCATCATATGTCACTGATAGTCATTCAAGCTAGATGTACTCATGAACAAACTCTGATTGACTTACTTTTGTTCTTTTTTTTTTTTTTTGTTTAGCAAGAGCCCGGGTTACATGTTTTAGTTTTTATGTTCACCTAAGCATTTGTGGTTTAGATGAGCCTACTAGGTCCCTTGCTGGTTTGATCCTCAAGAACAATGTTAAGAGCAATTACCACAAGTTTCCTGCAGAGGTTCGAATGTTTGTGAAGTCGGAGTGCCTCTCATCCATTGGGGACCCCTCTCCACTTATTCGTGCTACCATCGGAATCTTGATCACTACTATTGCCCAGCGAGAGCTTGGTTCATGGCCAGAACTTCTTCCCACCTTGATGCAGCTTCTTGACAGTGAGGACTATAATGTCTGTGAGGTAAGGTTACCTATTAGCAGATCGTTATTACTGACATGGGGTTCTAATGAGGTTAGAGTAAGGGATGATGGTACAGTAACTATGCTTGGCTTACTTATTGGCAGCCTTGACATCTACATCATGGTCCTTTACAAAAAAAAGAAATAGGTTGTGCCAATTTTCCCAATTGAATGCTATAAAGGTGGTATTTCATTGAGATTGTGCTCAAATTTATTATAGCAAGTATGTCTTGGCTTAGGGTGCATTTGGGGCTTTGCAAAAGATTTGTGAAGATTTGGCAAGGCAACTGGAGGGCGATAACAACTCGCAACCTTTGCACATAATGATCCCTAAGTTTCTGCACTTCTTTAAGCATGACAGTCCCAAATTGAGGTAAGCCTCTTCTTTGTCCATAAATGTTCTAATCCTGGTTTTAGTGTACTGTAGAACTTACGCAGGTGATTGTGTATAGTTTTTTTAATGAGCATTCAATATCCTTTCAAGA
This sequence comes from Craspedacusta sowerbii, assembly GCA_003687565.2. Classification (NCBI taxonomy): domain Eukaryota; kingdom Metazoa; phylum Cnidaria; class Hydrozoa; order Limnomedusae; family Olindiidae; genus Craspedacusta; species Craspedacusta sowerbii. Next base: position 3,776 of record QQSS02193846.1, read on the forward strand.
AGTCATTTATAGCAATGCAGCGGGTCACCCTGCGTGATTAAGCTGGATAATTTTGCATGTTTCTTGTCACTCAAATGTGAAAGTCCTTAATTTTTAGTTCAATGCCGTTGTGCCAGCATGAGTTCTGACTGCAAGTTTGATTCTATTTGTCAGTTTTTTTGTTTTTTCCTTCTGCAGAAAAATTATGTTGTTTCTTCTAAATTTCACAACTTTGGCCCAGTTGACGAAAGAAATTGTGCGAAAAAAGATTCTATAACCCTAAGACCAAATGGTCTTTTTATAATGGTTATATTGTTGAGAGGAAACACCCATTATAGCTTTCACATTGGAGTGATCTTGCCAGTCCTGTGCCTGTGCTCCAATTGTTTTGCTGAGGTGACCTGTTTGCTGTTTATAGGTCCCATGCTATTGCATGTGTGAATCAGTTTATCATATGCAGAAGTCAAGCCTTGATGGCTAATATTGGTGCTTTCATGGAGGTATGCATGTGTGCATTCACTGTAACACTGCATATGTTGTCTGTATGTATTGTATTTGTAATTTGGTGTTATGCTTTAAAGACTTAATGCTCTAAAGACTTTCAAAATTCATGTAAGTCTGTTCTCCAGCCCTGTGATCAATAAACAGTCATATTAAACTAGGGGAATGGCTTCATTGAGCAAATGTTGAGACCTGTTCATATGTTTCCTCAGTTCATAAGTTTTTTTTTAATTGGGCCTTTGTTGTTAGCCTTTTCTATCGTAGTACACCTATATGCTTGAAAAGAAACTGACAGAACGTGAAAGAGATGTTATATTGTCTATTAATGTTCTATTGTGTTGCAATTGCACTATTGGAGGTAGTGAGCATTTGTGAGATATAAGATGATGTATTGTCACTGTCCTAATTGCGATGCTGCTCTAAGTCCCTATTTTCCTGCTGAAGCCTGTAGTAAAATTTGTGTACGTTTGTCTGCTCGCTAGTGGTATCGGTTTGAGCCACTGTGTTACACCTGTAAGGTTTCCTGAGCAACTAGGTCTCCTGTCATATGTCTTGCGAAGCTAGTGCCTGTGATTTGGCTTTCTCAATCGGGCTAATATTCATGGAGTAATTTCAGCCGACTACACGAAACAGGATTCACATCTATTATCGCTGCAGCAATAATGGTCTTCTGATTCCTGCAGAGCAATCAAGGCATTCTCAGTTATATGTCAATATCCTGTTAGAAAGCTTTCTTTTATTGGTGCATTGATTGGTGTTTTTTGTTAATTACTGCTGTTTCGTTTTGTTAATGTTTGTGCAAGCACATCATGGGTTTGGTTATCTTCTTAGGGCTTGTTTGCTCTTTCCAACGATGACGACTCTGAAGTGCGCAAGAACGTGTGTCGGGCAATCGTCATGCTGCTAGAAGTCCGTGTTGACCAGCTTATTCCACACATCAACAATCTCGTAGAGGTTAGCTTAGCACAAGCCTGTTACTTCTGTTGAGAATGCCTCCTGTTGAATGTAGCTGCCATGGTGAAACCATTTGTTCCCATAATAGAGAAAGAGCAGTGTTGCAGTGGCTAGTGCATGTGGAGACTCTCATTCAGCTCTACGACTGAAGGCGAAATTTTACCTCTGGTTCGATGTTAAGTCCAAATTTTTTCAAAATCTTTGCTGATCAAGTTCGCTTTACATCAGCAATGCGGTTTTTGTTGCCATACTAGTTCTTTGCTAACTGCCTGGACCCACTGCAATTGAGGAATTTCGTAATTTTTACTTTTGGAAAGTTCGGTTATTCCTTCGAAATTTTTTAGCTAAGAAAGTTATCAATTTTTCTTGATGTTAAATGCCGTCTCTCTTGTAGTACATGTTGGTGCGCACACAGGATGGCGATGACTCGGTGGCTTTGGAAGCTTGCGAGTTTTGGTTGGCACTGGCAGAGCAGCCTATATGCAAGCAGGTCCTGGAGCCATTTCTGCAAAGGTAAGTGTATTTTTATTTGATTTTCATTTCCTTGGCAAGGTATCAGGCTTTCCCTGTCTATGTTTGCCATTTTGGTCTCTGATTTGGTGTAATTTGCTACAGTTTATAATGACAGCTGATAAAATCATATTTAAAAAGATGAACAGGGTGCTGGAAGATGAGGAAGCTAACTTGAAAAAGCTTCGGAAAAACCGAGATTGCTTCAAGGAAAGTATTGAGAAGAAACTAGAAACCATGAAAATGCAAGAGATTGAAATTAAAGATTCAAATTAGAGATTCCAAGACTTCAAGGAGATATTATTCAAAAGAGCAGTCGAAAGTCTGGGTTTCAAGAGTCATATTAGAATAAGGAAACCCTGGATAACAGAGGAGATGGTCGAGAAAATGGAGGAAGGAAGGAAAACAAAATAAATTTAGCACGATGGAAGGCAGGAAACAGTACGGAAGGTTGAACAACAAGCTGAGGAGAATAGCAGATACAGCTTATAAAACTTGGTGGGAATAAGCATGTGCAACTTAGGAATTACTAGAGAACGAGGGAAGAATTGATGAATGGGGCCGCTTTGTGCTAGAATTGGAATAGATAGCCGACGAGAAAAAAATCGCCTAATGCTTGTAAGCATATAAAAGCAAAGACGAAGAGCTTTTAAGAAATCCTGATGCCATAAAATAAGTAAAGAATAAATTTAAGAACTTCATGGCAAAGATGGAAAGTATAATGTGAAGCGATAAATCTGAGAGGAGGAGTGGGATGTAGAAATCGATGTGGAAGGCCCGGAATTGATAGGTGCAGAAAATTATGGCGGCAATAGATGATCTTATGAGTGGAAAGACTGAAGGGTGCGGTAAAATACCAGCAGAGTTATTAAAGGCGTTGGGTGAACGGGAAAAAAAGAGTTTAATTGAATTTACGAGCCTGGAAAATGGCCGGATGATTTTACAAACGCTGCAATAGTAACAATTGAGAAGGTGAATGCTTTTGAAGTGACGATCATAGAACGATTAGTCTGATCGTTCACGCGTCAAAGATGATGTTAGCTGGCAGGAGCTTAGAGAATATAGCCGAATACTTCATTGAGAAAACACAATTTGGATTCAGAAAAGGATGCGAGACGAGAGAAGCGATAGCATTGTGAGCCTAGCTTTGAGTTGGATGAACAGCTTTTTATTTGCTTTACTGGTCAAGTTACGTCGACAGAGCTACTCGACATACATAAAAAAGATTGAAGTAGATTGGAGAGACAGATGACTCATCGCGAATCTATACATGCAGCAGACAGCAGTTTTCAGAACAGAATATGGAGACTCTGAACCTGGAGACATGGGACGTCGTGTAAGACGAGGCTGCTTGCTATCCCCACTTTTTTTTCGCGATTTACGCAGAAATGATGACGGTAGAGGCAATAGATGATGTGGATAGAGGTGTTAGGATAAGAGGAGAGCTGCTCAAAGATTTCAAGTTTTCTGGCTACCAAGGAATGGTGTCATGGACGGTGGGTGGACCACGAACATAATGGTCGCGTTTTACCAGACTAGAAAAGAATATGACACGAAGATCAATGGACTTAAGTCATGAGAGTATGCAGAGATGGCAGAGATGGCACTTTTACTGAGGAGATAAAGAGCAGAACTGCACTGGCTAAGAACACATTCAACAAGAGATAAGAACTCTTTTCAAAGCGACTGATCGCAGATCTAAAAAAGATAGGAATAAATCGTTTGGAGCGTTGCGCTGTATTGGATCAGAAACATGGACATTAAGAAAGTACGAGATAGACAGACTGCAAGTTTTTAAAATATGGATTTGGCGCAATATGGAGAAAATGGATAGATGGATAGATCACAAGACCAGTGTGAATGTGTGTTCAACCTGGTTAAATAGCGCTGTTCTTGTGCACGTGATAATGTACCCTTGCTTGTATTACGTCAATTGAATATGCGCAGATGGCTACAGAAGAAGCTTTCAATAACTTGCTTTGAGTCGTGGGAAGTCTTGGTAAATGTTAATTGTAATTAACTATGTGCTTCTCGGTAAACGCAGATGCTCCGCGGTTCTTTAAAGACGTCAGAAACCTTGAGCTTTCTTGGAACGGGCTCATCTTGGGAACCTGAAGAGCTAACCATGTGCTTAGAGTCTTGCTAAATTGGCTATATTAATATTCATGAAACCCCGATACGCGCACGCACACACGCACGCGCACTTGTCATATAAACTGCTGGTCTTAATCCTTTCTTAGTCAAAGTTCTCGTTTTGGATTATGCGAAATTGAAAATAAAGGATCTCTATCTACCTGCTCTCTGACCTTGTTACTAGGAATGTATTGATGACGTAGTTTCATGTCGTCAAATCTCAGTCGGAAAATTTTTTCCCCACAGTATAATCAATTATTTCTTTAAGCTTTTAGTATTTGTGATTGAGTGTTTGCTTTGAATTATTTTAGAACATTAAATGCATGTGGTTTGTTGACGGATAGTTTGTTGAAGAGGTTAATTCTATGTATTAAGTGTCTATTATATGTTGCTGTCACATTGATGGTGTATCCTTTTAGGTTGGTGCCTATACTGGTTAATGGAATGAAGTACTCTGGAATGGATATAATGATGTTGAAGGTTTGATGTTTCTTTAACTTCCCGATTCGTTGTTGAAATCTGGTTATGAGGCAGGATGCTTTGTTTTGCATGGACGTTTCTATTCATGGCCCAGTTGCTTTTGTGCAGTCATGTTGCTTCTTTCCGGCTGTGCACGGAAATACTGAACATTGATCGTTTTGGTGTTACTGCGAGGTAAAATCGACTTGTGAAGTGACCACTCGACCCTTAGTAAGAGGCGAGATTCTACCAGAAAGATTTAATCCCAACTCCTGAGATACAGCCAAGAGGCTTGGGCTCTTGATTAAACTGGTTGATAAAGGCACGCTGCGTCTTGGTCATCCGACTGCTCTTTCTAAGCGTGGTTGTCTATATAGAACTGCCATCCTCCTGCAACCACGTTATTCTCATCCGATGATGAAAGTTTGTAGGATTCTAGTTTTTATGCAAGGGTAGGCATGCTCTCCAATGCCCTCCAGCAGATCCCTTTCGTAAAAATCATGGCAAGACACAAACTGCAGTTTAATTTAGAGCGTTCCTCGGCTTGTCTTCTGGTATGTCCTTCCTTAGGTTTCGTTATTGCAGCACCGTTTAAGGCTGCCTTTGCTTTGTCTGCGTATTTTATAACGCAATCCTGGTTGATTGTTCGTGAAATTATAACAGAGGCAGGCTGACAATCAAGACTTCAAAGACCGCATTTCTCATGCTGCCCATTGTTAGGCGTAATATGTAAGCAAGCAGGACTCGTATTTTTCGTTTTCGCATTTCTTTATTGACATGATGGTTATCTCTGGGTTGTTAACTCTTGGTGGTTATTTCCTGGGCTACTCCGCCTGTTTACTAATCTAGCAACGGCTGGTCGCAAGCCCTGGAAAAAGGAGGGGGGAGTCGGCTAGCAAGGGCCTGTAAACTCCTGCTGAACCTCTATGGCTCAACCGGTTGTCGATCAGCGACACCGGTGATAGGGAATGTCGTCACTAGGAATACGATGATGATGAAGAGGAATCTGGTGGTGGTGGCGTGAGAAAATGAGTGTTCAGAGTACGGTTACCAGAGGTGTCAGAGGGCCTTGGTGAGTGTGCGGGCTTGCTCTGCACACTCCCAAACATGGTCAAATTCTTATAAAAGTCTGCAGTTTGCAGTCTGGGGGTGCTACTTCCTATGAAAGTGTCATGAAGTCTGTGGTGGTGCATGATAAGATGACTGTTCCAAGTACGATTGCCGGAGGTGTCCGAGGTACTAGGCGGCAATTTGTTGAGTGTGTGGGCTTGCTCTACACACTTCCTAGGATGGTCAAAGTCTTATAAAAGTCTGCAGTTTGCAGTCTGCCGGTGCTAGGTCTTATGTTTAGTAAGTCTTATGAAGTCTATGGTGGTGCGTGAAGCAGTCCTATGTAGCCAGAGGTGTCCTGGCACAGTTCTAACGTACTGTCGGGTTTGAGAAGCAAGAGGTGTCAATGAATACAGTCGGGCAATATATAACTGTGCAGTCGCTGTTGAGTTTGTTGGGCGAGAGGCTAACGCGAAATGGTTATTAGCTGACTTTCCGTAAATTCGGATAGTTACGTCGAAACGGGATCCCGTGACGGGAAACTCGGGGACCTGTTTTTTTTTGGTTCGATGCTTAAGCAGTGATCTGGAGTGGGAGACTTCCGACGTATGAGTAGGCGGTGCTATAACGTTGCATACATAAAATGAGCCATTCAAAGGTCAATTCCCTTCGTCATGTTGTGTGGTTGGTTGTTTATTAAGGCATCATAATTTTGCTTCTTAAGGGTGACGTGGAAGAGGACGAGGCGGTGCCAGATAGCGAGCAGGATATCCGTCCGAGGTTTCACAAAGCTCGTTCGCACAACCCCACAGAATTTCAGTCGGTAAGCGCGGGCCTTTCAAATCTTGACGTGTCTTGATGACGTACACCGATGTCTCCGTCTTGATTCGTCCAGCACTGAAGCAAGAGCAAAAATTGTCACACACGCACACACGCACACACACACACACCCACACACACACACACATACACACACACACACACACACACGCACACACAAGCATGCACGCACTCACATTCTCTCTCTCTCTCTCTCTCTCACACACACACACACATACACTTGTGATTTACACTGCTGGCCTTAATTCTTTCTTTAGCCGTTTTGGTTTGTGCGAGTTTGAATATTTAGTACCGGTCGGGTCATTTTTATTGATATTGCTGCACTACCATGGGTCTTGTAATTGCAAATTGAAGGCAGTTCACAGTTATGTCGAATGCAGCTGATGCTGCGCTACTTAAGACTACGTAGAATTGCATCAGAAGCCTATTTGCGAAGATTCATTGAAAGCTTTCTGCTCTCTGACTGCCTGCCTTGAGCCTAGAAATGTATAGATGATGTACTTGCTAATAGTTGACCTTAGGCGCTAGGTGCGAGAAAACCTGCGTAGGGCGCTTAATTAAGTTAATTAAGTTAAATACCTTGACTAAGTAATATTATGGAGTGAGCTGTTATCGCTTGCTCGCCTCTGAGTATCTGTGTTAGCCATTTGCCGTTCTAGCGTGGTTTGCTGTATAGCTGTACTTGCTATGGGTGGTAGTAATTATAGAGGTTTTACCACCTGTTGTGCATCTCACTCAAGGGTATGCTTTCATGTAGAGTCAGGACGGGAGTGACGACGAGGATGATGGGATGGACGATGATTCGCTGTCTGACTGGAACTTAAGTATGTCATCGCCTGTTTTTCCAAGCTTATCTTGTGTCCGGCGTTGCCTATCTTCATCGGCATGTGCTAGTTTGCGTCGGACAACAAGGTTATTCTGCGCATTATGTTTGCGTGAATCGGGGGTGCTTGTAAATATATCTGACTGGAACTTAGGTATGCCGTCGCTTATGTTTTCCAGGCTTATCTTGTGTTTGACTTTGCCTGTCTCTATCGGAGTGTGCTGGTTTGCATCGGGCTACAGTCTTGTCTTGTTTATTGTTTGTATGCGCGTGTGTGCTTGCGAATGTGTATGACTGTCGGGGCGATTTGTCGCATAGCGTTCTAAGAAATACAATTCTGAGGATTTTCAATGGCAAAACTAATGCAGAACATTTACTGCAAATTAGGTCATGTTTTTTGTGCTGCGAAGAAGCATGTCATATGACTTCCAAAGCCTATAATCTTCAGTGACAAAGCCTATAATCAGCAGTGACAAAGCCTATAATCAGCAGTGACAAAGCCTATAATCAGCAGTGACAAAGCCTATAATCTTCAGTGACAAAGCCTATAATCAGCAGTGACAAAGCATATACTCATGAGTGACAGCAGACTGTAATTATCAGGAGTCCTAATCATTAGCGTTGTAACTGCCCATTACTCAAGGGCAAGCCTAGGGGTGACTCTGTAGCTGTGGTCTTAAGAAAGTTGACTGTTCTCCTTGTTTTCGGAAAAATCTGATGTTGTCCGTGATTGATATGCTAGTTGATTCGTGGACTTTCTTCTGGGTGCGTGTCGGGGTGGGATGGACCATTCTTATGTTCGCAGCACGCGTCATCTCTCGGGTCACACTTGGCGAAAGCTATTCCAATCAATGTATCATTTTTAAGCTGAACGTCGACTTAAAGTATTTCTAGAGAGCCAGAGGGTACGAGCTAAAGGGTTTTTCTCATTTCGAGTCGAGAGTTTGAATTTAATTTATGTGTAGAGTGCAAGAGCATTTGAGGCGAGGGTTTGGCCCTACATTCACTTCAAAAGGTTTTCCCTTGTGTTGTAGTTTATATTGTGATTGTGCAGGACGATTCAAAATGACTGCGTTTCCTTATGAAGAAACCCATGAAGCGTGCGGTAGCCGTATTTTAGACATATATTTCGTTTCCAGTAAATGATTCGCGCTGTAAAGCACGCTGTAGTTGCGATTGTAGTTATTAGGAACTGCTGATGTTCGTCTGTTTAGCAGTTGCTCGTTTATTTGAGCGTTGGAGCTTCGAGTGTCTGTTTTATGCAGGGAAGTGTTCTGCCGCGGCTCTTGATGTCTTGGCCACGGTGTTCAAAGATGACTTGCTTCCCGTTCTGCTACCCATCCTGAAGGAAATCCTCTTCCACCCGGACTGGGTCACTAAGGAGTCTGGTATCCTTGTGCTTGGTGCCATTGCAGAAGGTACTGTGCCGGTTGTGTCAGATGCTTCGTGTTCTTCTGAAGTGGCAATTATCACTTTTCTCTTGCACCTGCGAGCGGCATGATTCTTGGAGCGGCTGGATCATCATTTTCCTTTCGATAAGTGCGTGGCAGCAACTTGTTCGCGTGTTGCCCAGAATGTTAGTGGTGCCTCGTTTGCCGAGTTTTCGCCGATTTTTGTAGCGCGGAATCTCCTGGCGTTGCTAGAAATTTCAAGGCTTTCTTATCGTTTGTTGTTTCTGGTTGGGGTTTTTCTTAAATTTTTTTACGTTTTTGCTACATTCTTGATTATGATTATGTTTTTCATATATATATATGAAATATATATATATATATATGTATGTATATATATATATGTATA